>JARHVA010006223.1:142500-157500 GCA_037957365.1 Torreya grandis | reverse complement strand
TTTAATTTTGTAGCTCCTCTATTTAATTTTGTATAGTGATGATTTGATCATGAAGGGATTAAAAATAACAAGATATAGGTATATTTGGTTGAATTTAAACACCATAAAGAGGAGGTGTGGGAGTGGAAGGGATATAATCTTCTTATATATTAGTATATTCATTGACTATGCATGAGTTAGTAACATTGAAATAGTTAGCACTAGCAAGGAATGGATTGTGAGCATGTGGTGACTTTATGAGAAGGTTATGACATTGTGGTGAAATATCAACATCATGTGAAGATAATAATGATGATGGTGTAGGAGAAACATCACAAGATGTGATAAAATTAATAACATTGATTTCAATTGTAATTTGTGGTGTGATAAAGGAAGGGGAAGAAGGTGCATCCTCATTATTTAAAAAGGGGATGAACAATGACATGTAGGCTCAATATGATTATTTATGCATACCTTATGTAAATGCAATTTATAGGTGCAAATACCATATAATGTGGTGGAAATATGGATAGAAAAATTGGGTGTATAAGAATATGATTCCTCCATGTGGAGATTAGGTTATAGTCTAAGAGATATTAGATAGTCATAATTAGGAGGATTTGTGTGCTCTAATTCAACATCCATAGTTGACACTAAAATAAAATCAAAGGAACATTCCAAAATGGGATTTATGGGAGATTAGGTTTTAGTCGAAGGGTGTGAAATATGTAAATTCAAAGTAGAAGGACCCAAAGGGGAGATCAGAGGTATGATCAAAGGTAAATTTATAGAGGGAGCTATAAGAGATCCTAAAGAATAATGTAAAGTTATTACTGAAGATAAATATGAAGAGGGAATTATAGAAGAGACAAAAGATAAATTTGGAGATATGACCAAAGGTAACCCCAAAGGGAAAGGTACAAAGACATCTAAAGAGGAAATTAGAGGTGTGACCAAAAAGGAATCTATAGGATATCCAAAATGGAATATAGAGGTGTGACCAAAGATGAATCTATAGGATATTCTAAGGAGAATCTATAGGAGATTCTAAAATGGAATATAGAGTTGTGACCAAAGAGGAATCTATAGGATATTTTAAAGGGAAATTTATAGTTGTATGTAATGGCACCTTGTTCCCAATGGTCAAAAAAGTCATGATCATCATCATAAACATTACTAAGATCATAATCCTTATGTGATTGTTTAGTATGAACTATCCATTCAAGATTATAAACACAAGTCTAACATGAGTAGAGAATAATAGATCTAGAGGATGCACATTATTAATATATTGAATTTGACTATCCATGATATGTACAAAAAATAAAATGCTTATTGAAAACAATAAATCTAGTATGTATAAATAAGCTAATGCAAATAAATATAATATAATATAAATCAAGTGATGCTAAATACTATGAATATAATATAATAAAAAATAAAGGTATGAGGGTGATTCTAGGCAAGGGTTTGAATGATTTGTAGGCTCTTAATGATAATTACTCATTCATTGATTAGTGTCAACCCAATGCTTAAGAACATTAACTATAGAGGTAGAACCATGATTGTAGCCACTAACCTATGTTTCAAGGGTATAATGAGAGTAAGTTCCTTCGGTGATATGCTCCTTTTAGGTACACCACAAATTAAATGTATAAAAAATGCTTCCTATTGGTATAAATAAGGGACTCTAGGTGTTTTTGATATACTATGAGGCACATGGAAAATAAACTCCATGTTTAGTGATATATTATGGCTATGCATATTGAGGCAAACCACTCACACCATGGTTTCTGTAAACATATATTATGTACCTATTCGTGAAATTGACTAAATAGTTTGAAAATTACTAGAACACAATTTCTAAAATAAGAAAAATCAAGTGAAAAATAAAAAAATGAAATATTTTTATTTTAAAAAATAGGCAAATTTCAACCCGAGGTCAAAAGAAAGAGCTTTTGGGTCGAAATGATCCAAGGTGATAAGACAATTTATTCCATGTCAGATTTAATCCAAGTTCAAATAAATTGAATCATTTTATGTTGGATATTATCCAATGTTAAAGGATATTTTATTTAAATGTCATTAATTTACACAAATTTAAAATAATTATATCCCAAAAATTAAGGAAAAATAATAAGAAATGTTCTAAAATAGAGAGTTCACTAGAATGTTTAACCCTTTTAATTTAATATGTATTAAACTAATGGTATTAAATCATTGAAATTTAAATGTTGATATATATTGACCTAATAATAAAATATAATCAATATAAAATATGGTATCAAATTTATTGAAATTAGAAACTTGCTAAAACTAGTAAAAGACTTAAAAATGTGAAAACTCCCATAAAACATAAATATATTTGACTGTGTAAGGCCACTGTAATTGTAAACTATGTGAAATTTACCTACATACAAAGTTATGCTAAAAATAGTGATTCACACTTTTTTGGGATAAGTCTGTAGGAGGTGCAAAAGGACACACTATGGCCTCGTCTGGATATTGTAGTGATGTCTTAGTTGATTGTATCTTGATTTTTGGATCTAGGTATGTGTGATTATCTACAAAGGTTTACTTTTGAAATATGTGTTATGTGTTATTGTGCTAAAGACATAAAAAATATAAAACTATAGATCATAAACATGCACTAGATAATAATTAGTTAACAAAAAAGGAAATAAAAATGGGTTAGTAAGGATGGCTGAGTTGGCTTAAAAAAACCCTTGTAACTGAACACTACCTATATAGCCTAGATAGGCCTCAAGATGATGTAGTTTTCCCTCCTAGAGTGATTGTGTGATTATGTGATGATGCATTTAGAATAACTATAGCTAGGATATTAATTTAAAAAACTTGAAAATATATATCATTAACCTACAATAAAAAAAATATTCAAACTTGACTTATGACTATTAGAATGCTACATAATTGAAATAGGAAGTAGTGCTCTTTTTCTCAGCATGCAATGTAATTTATAGAGATATATAGCATGGTTTTAATGAGTGGCCTTGATGTGCATTTACAAGATAATATTTATAATACTTTCACTAACTGAATTTACCAAACAAGTCATTTTGAAACGTCTCAATTTGAAAAAGTGATCATTGGAGCATGAGATACAAGGCCACACAAGGGGATAAGGATGCATTGTGGCCTTGTATATAGTGTAGGCTTGTCCTAGAATACCATAGATAGTTTGGGAATGTTTGACAAGAGCCTTGGGGTAAATAGGGGTAAATACAATTGAAATATAACAAGTAAAGGTAAGAATGGCAAGAATAAACATTGTCAATCACTTAATGATAAATTTTATGTATCTATAATAACAATAATTTTGGATTAAAAAACCTCTAAGGTAATGATTTAAATTTTCTAGTTAACAATAAGTACTTAAAGAATTATTTTATGGTTGCTCTAATTTGGAGCATTTTTAAATGATTGTAGTTCTAGCTTATAATAAGTATGATTATTTCTTAGATTAGATTTAATTTTTTGCATTGTATTTCCTTCCTTCCTAAATTATAATTTCTTATTTTCTTAGATAGTTGTGCTTTAGACTTTGATATTTTTTAGAATATATGCTATTTATAATTTAGATGATAAATAAGTATTCACATATAATTAGATTATTCTAATAAATGGTTTTCCTAAAGTCACTTTGAGTTTCATTAATTTATATACAAACAAACAAGTTGGTTGAGTTAAGTAATAAAGCATTGAAAATGTTAGGGACAGGGACATCTAGAAGGAATTTAATTTGTTTCACTTGATTTTATTTTAAATTTTTCTATCTTTTGGTTTTATTAAATATTCATGCATTTGAGACATATTTTAATTTGATAATATTCTATTTTCAAGAGAAGAAAGTATTACTTCACATTAAACATCTTTTAAAATTGATGTGATTGAGCATGGTTACATAAGAGATATTATTTTGATAAAATATTCAAGTTTATCCTTCAACCTGGTTACATTAGATCCAAACCATTTAAAAAGATAATTTTTAAAAATAAAAATATATTCAAATATAAATAATAATCAATAGAATTATTTTTAGAGGGTGATTCATGTAACCTCCACCAGGACTATGGATGCTCAGCTAGAAGTGGAACAAGGCCTACAATAGAGCCAAATGTATCTATGGTGGGGCTATAGATGATTGAATAAAAATAAAGTGATGCCCAAACCTCCTTATGAGTTAAAATAATAATCATCCCAAATGGGGAATAATGTTTTAAAATATATTTAATCTTTTTTAGTAAAATAGTTGATTGGATATTTCCTAGCTCAAATTCACAAGGGTAATTAATACATTGCACACACATGTATGAATCCTATTATTAAATATTAATAATTTTATCTAAAATATGATGTCCTATTTGGTTTGAAAATTTATATATTTAAAAATGATATAAAATTTTAGAATTAATTTTAGTGATCTTTGATCTTTTAAACCAAAGATTCTAAATTCTAGCACTTTATAGTGTTTCCCTATAGAATTTGACATTTATTGTGACCAACACACCCCTATTATATAAATCAAGTGGAGAACCATATATTTTTTGGTATTTATTCATTTTAGGAAAATTAAATAAAATCTCATATTTTGTTGATCGTCTTTATTTTATGAAACTTTGTCTTAAATCTATGTCCAGCTAACAAAGTTTTAAATGGTTGAATAGATTTTGCATTAAATCATATTTATTTTATTTTAAAAAAATTGACTTTATTATTTTATGTGTCAAATATATTTGTGTGTAATTCACTCTTTTATGAGCATTCACATCTATTCGTTGTCTATTAGCAATTCATAAAGTCTATTATGATGACTATTTGGCTCCAAGTATCACAAAGCTTTGTTGAAAAATATTTAACTATGTGTTTCTATGCTAAAATTTTACATGATCACATAATGATGCATTGATTTCAAATTATTTAAATATTTTGATAATGAAATAAACTACCATGTGCCATGGTTTTATAGTCTATGTGGCTTCACCTTGCACCCTCATAGATCCTAGTTTAAAAATTAGTTGGATATAAAAGTTGTGACAATGCAAAAATGTGTGAGGATGACACATGTCCAATTTTAATAGTCTCATACATTATAATTTATGACCCTAATCTATTAGAGTTTTTGATAATGTAACTATGTGTAATGGTTCCATGTGTCCCAATATTTCACCTCTGTGCACCTATAGGTTTTTATATTGGTATAAATGAGAGAAAAGGACTATGATGATGTGACATCATGATTTTCCACCATGTGGCAATAACAACCCTTTTAGATAGGATGTAATATTTAAACCATCTAAATTGGGGTCACCAATGAATATAGTAAATTTAAAAGGCTGACTAAGCTTCTAAAGGGATAAGATGAAGTAACACCTATCTAAGAAAGCTACCACAAAGGGAAAAACCACAAAATAAAATTCAAATAAAAAGAGAGTTATCATAAACCATTGATGATGAATTAAAAATCATGTATTAGTCATTATAGCTTTGGATCAAAGTTGGATGACATGAATTATAGGTCTTAAATCAATTCTAATGACACTTACAATCAAAATAACTACAAAAGTGAATATTCAAAGCTCTCTATTTCATTTTACCCCTTTATAATTCCAACCAGCCAATCTAGAAAGATATTGTAGTGATGGCCCTAGACCAAACTCAAACTCCATTTTTATTTGTCTTACAAGACAAATCAAGAGTATACAAACAAAAATTTTAATCAAGAGATATATTAAGATAATTTCCTCATTATAAAAAAATATATGAGGTAGTTCAAGTGAAAAAAAAGTATAATGATGAAAATAACTTGCCTCTTGAGGAACAATAATACATTGACAACTTGTTGGTCATTCAAACAACATGATTATATAAATTAGATACTAAACTTGAGGTATTCCCCTATATTGATGTGTAATATAATTTATTCAATATGCATATGTGTACAAAGGATATGTTTCATGCACCAAAAATTCAAGTTTCAATTGCATATATAGCTAGTGTGGGATTTGAAAAATATTATCAGTTACCCAAACTAGACATTGTATATAACCAAGATGTTGCCACACAATGGTTTAAAACCCATGATGTCATAGATATGTTATAGATTTGGGAAACTAAACTTGTAATTTTTTTTAATGAAATGAATATGATTTCTATTCCCATTTCCTAATTCAAACCATGGGTATGAGTTGGGATGGATTTGATGAATATATTGTATAGAGCCAAATCCATTACTAATGTAAACAAATTATGGGTACCTCTATTATCAATGATTGTAGTTGTAAAGAGAATCCTTGCATTGGGAGAAATAATTAGTTTCATCCTAGTTTATAAATATCATCAACTTAGGCATGATGGTAAATTTTATATGATGTCCTCTTTGATGGATTATATTTGTGCTAATGAGATTTATAGGATCACTTGCATGTAAACTCAAGGATGATAATAGGGTTTGTGATGAATTTGACATACTACACATCTATAAGTGTACCAAGATAATAATGTATTATCAATTCTAAGGATATTTGGTGAATTAAAGAGTTCTCTATGGGAATATGGTGATTATTAGTTTTACCAAGACCATACATATATAAGAGTCTAGGGAACCATAGTGGCACCTTTGTTCTCACCAGGGTGTGTCCCTAATAAGTTGGCTAAACATGAGATTGATTTTTAAATGACTTGTAACATAGATTTAGACTATAAGAGTGTTAAGGTATCCCGTGTTCATAGGTTTACACTAAAGATAGGTAGGACCCAATTTCAGGAATGGCCCCAATTTTACAAGGCTAGAGCTCACATATCATCTTTTAGTTTGAAAACTATAGAGTTTAGGTGTTGGGACCCTAGGAAAATGGTTACTAATCATTTAGAAAATATTTAGGGTGAAGTGAGTGGCACTTAATTCCATAATAATTATTATCATGAAAATTACTCATTGCAGAGGATGATATGGAAGTGTATAAGAAAATGAAGGTTGATGGTTGACTATAGATGTTGCACAAAGGATCCAATATGATGCAACTCTAGAAAATATGCTAGAGGAATTCGATAAGGAAAAATACCTAGAGGAGATTGATGAATAATTAAAGATAATAATATTAAGAGGACCACCCCTTCAAATACTAAAACCCCATAATCTTCTCTTTCAGTGATATATAATTCACCTAGGTCTTCACCAACTCATCATGATATACAAGTTCATCTCATTATTTCTCTATCTCCATCAATTTCATTAAAGGATAGTCAACAACCTACATCAAAATTGTAATGGTCAATGAATTTTGCCTACTCCCATGATAAATAAGATATCTAATCTAGAGATGACTCAATAGAAGAAAACATCATAAGGTATGACATGTGTCCATAACAAAAGGCCTCTTCTAAGGTATTTAGTTCTAGTCTTGATGATCAAGTTTTTGATTAAAGTGTTCCTAGTGGATAAATTAGTGAATTATACATAGGTTTTATCCCTAATATTTTATTAAGAATGATAAACATCCCCATTACTTATACTATCCCTAAGGGTAACCAATTGATACTATTGATCCTAGTGAAACAATTATTTTTACTTCCAATAGACATTATGCCATCACCTCAATAATGGTTGCAATTACACAACCCTCTATTTATTCACCAACCACTCCATCTATATATGTATATGTTTCAAATGCTTTCACTTCTATTTTAAAACTATAAGGTTTAAGTATTTGGTCTCTTAGATAGTTTTTGGAACCCTAATACTATATAAACATGTTTCATATAATTTATTGTATCCATGCCTATAAATTCTTGGACTATGTCCCATGTTTTATCAATTATAAAGGACTCACTAGATATCATTAATTATAAGATAGAGTCCTACCCAAATTAAATAAATAAAAGAAAAGTTGGTCAGTCCCCCATTTCTCACTCTTCCACTCTCCACATTATCCAACTCATCCATCATTTAACCATTCAATCCTTATACCTCTACCTCACTCCACCATTTATTACCCTTCCCCTTCATCCCTCTATTCCTCTTCCTCCATTGAGCCTTTATTGACACAACCTTGGATGTAAAAAATCAAAATTAAAATGTTATAAATATGGAATTTGGTATTAATTGATGATACCAAAGCCACTTTAAAATTTGAGGAGACCATAAATAATGTGAAAAGAATAATTTTAATGATTTTTGTTAGAGGGTCTAAGATGATATAATTTAAAAAGGAAGACCTCTTTTAGCTGACTAAAAGGATAAAGTTAAGACTTGGGGAGGAGGATGAGGTCAAATAAGACCTAATTTTAGTTATAGAAACCACAAGTGGTGTAATTAACAGGTAGTATTTTGACTAAAATAAGAAAATAAAAGGCTTAAATCATAGGCTAAAATTATGCACCTATGGACATATGTGACAAGGTGAAAGATGTAATCCAATCCCTTTATAGTCTTTTTCATAGCCTTCACAACAACATAGATAAGGGACAACCATAGTGGCAAAGAATCATTAGTTTTAAAAAAACTTTGGATCTTATTGATTCCAAATTATACAACTTTTCTAAAGTGGTCAGGCAAAACCTATTTCTTGAGTTGAATCTGTTATCACCCAAAGATATAGACTTAGACCAGAGTTGTGATAATACCAAAAATAAAGATTTAATAGATTAAAATAATGAGATGAATACTGTAGTAACTCAATTTAACGCTTAATAAAATATGATAGTTGATCTATTAAAAGAGGCACTTATTCATGCCATATATATATGTTCAAGCATTAATTATAGTATTCAATGAGAAATTTTAGAATGAGGATCAATAATTCTAGCTAAGGAGATAATGACCATGTTATTGATTTAATTACATTTACAAAAGAGAAAATAGAAATAATTAAAGAAATTAAGTAATCATTCCAAGTCTCCTTGGAAGCACATTGTAAGCTCATGAGAAAAATGAGATATTTGTTCAAAGTTACCATTATTAATATATAAATTATTGAAGGAGATCACATATTATGAAAAATAATTTTTAAGAAGAAGAAATAGTAAAAAGACACAGAGAAACATAGACAACTCACAGCTTAGGTAGTAGTTCATTATTCATTTATGACTCCTAAAAAAAATTATGTGAAATATAATTTAATTGTTGAATAAGCAATGGAAAAACTCAATGAACACTATTAAATTGAATTAAAATCAAACCAAAAATTTTAGGCAAGAGATTTGACAAGTGAGAAAACCGTCAAACATAGAAAAACCTCACAATATTATTGAAAGTCTTATAATAATGAATCTCCAAGAATAGAACAACAAGAAGATAAGAGTGAGAGAGATTAATTTAGGCTAAATAAAATCAAAAGGATAAAATAAAAAGATCAAGATCAAGGTTGTACAACTACAAAAAATAAGAAGAGAGGAGAAAAAAACCTTAATAAATAGAGCTACGAGGAATAAGGATTACATGTGCAAGCTTCAACATGTATACCAAGTGTCCCTAATCCTCTTACAAGTGAGGAAGATGTGTGTGCTATGTAGGGGGAGATGAGTTACATGAAATTAACTTCAACTCCAAAAGGTGGATAAGAAAGGTGAGTGGCACCTCAAAATTCTAGAATAAAATGCATCTATAAATATAATAAATGCACACACACAAAAGACTTCGAATAAACCTAAAAAATTATATTGAACCCAAATAAAGATTAATTATATAAAATTGCCCCTTAAGCTTAATTTGAGGTTATAAAAGTGGAGAAAACCTTTTAAAAATAAGGATGAGATTTGAAATTACATAATGTTCCTCTTAATAAAAAATTCCTTCAAGAAGAGTTATAAAATGTTGTAAAGAAAGAAGAAGGGAAGGTGCTGCCAAAATTCATAAGGATGAAAGTATGATCACTAAGAATCTTGAAAAATCCTTTTCAGACAATGTGGTTGATCTGCAATAGAACAAAGAGTAACAAGGAGTAATGATATATAAAATTTCAAGATAAACAAGCTAACACAAGTCTTTCAAATTAAATAATCAATATGCTAAAAATATAATCTATATACACAATGTAATAAAAGTAGATGTACACCAAGGCAAATGGAGTAAAGATAATTTATATCATAAATTGCATAAAATTGCATGAAAATAGGTTAGTTAAAATAATCAAACCATATTTCCTTTCCAATAAAAATCAAGGTATGCAGAAAAAGAGTTTGAGCTTATCAAAATGGAGGCAAAGAAGATATGTTATTTTAAAAAGATATTCTACATGAAGCATTAAAATAATTATCGCAATAAGATTTATCAAATTCTCTAGAATATTAATCATTTTTAGGAATCTAAACTATTTTAACCTTAAAGGTAGTATATTTAGTAATTTTCTAATAATACAAAGTGTCATGCATGGATTTACCATAAGATTTTCATGGATGTAATTTCCAATATTTAGATTTATGATGCTCATTTTTTTCACAATGTGTACAAGGTTTAAGATTTTTAACAATATCATGAACATTACAAGCATTATAATCAAAATAAGTTATATTATAAGTCCTTAGATGTAGAGGATGATAAAATGTCAAATTTGTATAAGAAGTTATTAATTAATCAAAATTGACACCTTTATAATTTGCATTAGATTCAAGTAAAATTGGTTCAAGAATACCATCTTCACACTTACCAAGTGCACCACCTGAATAGCCCATATTGTGCACCACCTGAAAAATTGGTTCAAGAATACCATATTCACATTAGAGAGACTAATATATATAAAAGAGATAAATTTTTCATTGAGAACGTCAATAGACAATTGTATTTTCTCTGCATGAATAATAAAAGAGTTTTTAAAGTAATTCTAGTGTTTTTTTTGACATTGAATTTCATGTTTGAGTGTAATAATAATTTTTTTTTAAAGATAAAGCTGATGATAAGAATTTTTAAGGATAAAAAATGACTAAATTGAATGCAATTATGTAAGATATAAACTTTAAAAAAGCTAATAGTGCTATAAATAAGAACTTGCTTGCACAAGGATGATAAACCAAGGGTTAGAAAAAATAACTTGTAAATTTAAATCCACACTAAAATACCAATGCCACTTAAAAATTTAATTTTGGTATTAAAATATTTTATTTAATTCATTAACACAAAAATAAATAAATTGTAAGATGCTAAAATGCTTTTTGGGCTTTAAAAAAGATTCTTTGGTTTTTTTTTTGATAGGGTAAAAAACTAGGTTTTACAGGGATCATGTAACCACAAAAGTGAAATAAAGAAGTATAAATAGACCAAACCAAGGCCACCCATAAAAAACATAAAAAATTAACTATACTAAACTGAAAGAAGGAAAAATAGAAACAACAAAGATTAGGAGGGGGGTCCCTCCAACAAGTCTTCATCCTTCTCAAGATTCTTCATAGGGATGTCTTACTTAACCTTTGATATCTTATCCCATGTGTGGTTACCAGGTCCTTTTGCTTCCTCTCCTAGAAGAATCATACGAGGCCTCTTCTAACCTTGGACCTTTAGGGGAGTTTTCTTTATGGGGGTATTGGGGGAGCCAGGCGAGGGGGGGATTTCCATGATCTTTTGAAACTATTTTACATGGGTTTGAGTAGTTTTAAAAGACTGGATGAAGGACTGTATGGTGGATTCAACCTACCTATGAATGGCATTCCATTATTGTATAAGATTGGTGAGGGTTGGCATTGCTTTCTATACCTTGGAATTAAATTTCTCTAGCTATGTCTTATTATTTTTTATCTCTTTTGACAAAATGGATTCATCCTTCCAGGTGGTCTCCTCAGAAGTTCCCTCTTCAAGGGTGATCAACTTAGGTTTGGGTATGAAGAGCTTGAAGGGAAGGTTGTTGGTAGGGGATTTGGAAAGACTAGCCTTGGGGGTGCTCTCATAAGGTCGGTAGGATCTCAAAGTGGGATCCTCCTCTAGGGAATCCTTTTGAGAGTCCTCACTAGTGGAGGATCTCACAGAGGGAGCTCTTGACCTTGAAGTGTTTGGCCATGTTTGATGAGGAGAATAATTGACCCCTAGTGTAGGATAGGTTTGGTATTATTTACTTGATGAGTCAAAGTAGTGAATTCAAAGGGATTTAATTAGGAAGAAAGGTAGGCTTATTTTATAGCCTATAAAGTGATTTAGTAATAAAAAATGGTGAGAAAATATCATGGTGTATTTACTCTCAATAGTCATATAGTGCATTACTTGGAGATAAAGTTTTGGCCAATGAAAAGAAAGGTATACTCAGGGGAAGCCTTTTTTGTCAGTCTTCACAAAATCATTCATTCAAAAAAATTGTTGAAGGAGCTCCTATTTCTTTATTTAGTTTTTTTTTTTTTTTTTTTGATTAAAGTAAAATTTATCTTTTAAAAATCAAAAGTTACCATAAGCTATGAAGTTAAATCTTTAATTTTTTTTTTTAAAAATTTTTTGAAAAAACTTTTGAAAAAGAAAAAGATTATTATGAATTATAATAGTTTTAAAGTTTTCTAGAAAGGCATTGATATGCACCACTTTTCAAGTAAAAGGAGATTAAAAAAAAAAACCAATGCATTTTTTTATTTTTTATGCTTATAAATGGATTATTTTCAAAATATAAACTCCACATGTTTTTAATATAAGGCCTAAATTGAGAAAAAAATACTCAAAGACACATACCTTCTTGGTTATAATGTAATGCGTAACTAGATACACTCAACACACTCAAGATAAGTAAAAGACATTGAAATTGAATGGTTATAAAATAGTTTTCTTAACAACTTGATTGAGTTTTTAGAAAAAACAAAATGGAATCAAAAGGTGTTACCAACCTGTGAATGCCAAACCCAAATGAAAAAAAGCTAATAGACAATAGAAACATAAATGACATAGTCAAAGAGAATGGTGGTTAGAAAAGTTACGTAGTGATAATGATGATATGGCCAACCACACAATGGAGGAAAAAAATGATACAAGTAAAATAGATAACTAAAACACAAAAAAAATATTTTCTATTCTGAAGAATTTAATGAAACAAACCATACCATTAGTTTTTTATTTTCTCTAACAACAAATTCTTATACTACGAAGGGTAAAATGAGTTAAAAAAATAAAGAACAAAATAAACAAAATGCTAAGAAAAATTATGCTAATAAAATAAGCAAGAATCATGAAACCACTGATTCATCTCACAATTAGTAGATAAATACATCTTAGTTCCACTTACTATAATACCAGTACTGATATTACATTTGGGGCATCTAGTTCTAGTTGCTATAATTTTCATGTAAAGGATGCTTGGAAAAATGTGCTCAAGATAAATTAATTATAAATGTAAAAAATTGATATAGACATCAATAACCAAAATATCAGAAAATTTGAACCAGAATGATTTAACATATTAGTATAGAATACCACATGGAAAATTAACACCATGCAATTCCAAGGCTTAAATAAGACCACAAAAAAACCTAAAACTGATATGAAACAAAATGGATTAGCATGAAAGTGATAAAATAATGTAGTAGTATAAAATATTTCTAGTGAATAAAGATGATAAAGTTGAATAAAATTAGAACCTTGTCCAAAGCGATAGGAAAAAAATTGATTATCAGCTTCAAATTCAAAGATATACAGGGGTTAAGATTGCATTAAAAAAATGATTTTGAGACAAAAAAAAAGTTAAAAGAGATAATATTTTCTACTTATTTTTCACCTAAAATCCTGCACAAGCTTTAGATTTAAACATTAAATAAACCATGGATTTGATTCCATGGAATAAATGTTACCAAAGATTTATTTAATCATTGAATAATAAATGGAAAAAACTTAATGAACAATGTTATCTTGAAGTGAAAGCAAACCACAAAGTTGAGGTAAGATATTTGACAAGTGGGGAAACCATCGAATGGAGAAAAACCTCACAATATTATTATAAGTCTTGTAATAATGAATTTCCAAGAACATAGAAAAAAAATCTAAAAGTGACAGATAAAATGACTCTAGGACAAAAGAGTGTCACAAGGATTCAAGAGAAAGATGAAGAGCAAGATCAAGATCAAGATTGTATAACTACTAAAAGACAAGAAGAGAGGAGGATAAGAACTCAAAAAATAAAGCTAGAAGGAATAAAGTGTTACATCTATACTCTTCAACATGTGTGCCAAATGTCCCTAATCCTCTTACAAGTGAGGAGTATATGTTTATGAAGAGGAGTTTCAAGTAATTCCAAATACAACAAGTGGATAAGAAAGGTGAGTGACACCTCAAAAGACTATAATAAAATGCATTTATAAATACAATAAATGCACACACATAAAAGACTTAGGATAAATATAGAAACCTATAGTGAACTTATATTAAGGTTAATTATATAAAAACATTTCATCTACATCTATAACATCCTCTCTATTAGTAATAACAATGTCCACATTAGTTGGATTGGTGTCTTCAAAGGCATCATTATCTATAATAGCTATCATGGCATCATACCATTAAATACTATAACTTTAGTTATTATTGCAACATTGAATTCAATGACCTCTTAAATTTTAATAGATATGATGCCTATTCCAATGAGTGTTACATCATCATTAGGTCTTTCCACATTAACTCTGTCCTTGTCACCAACTCTAGCTACCTATATTCTAGATTCATCTATGCAACCATCTTCAGTTTTGATGTCATCCACTCTAGATCCTTTTATGATAAAAAATTCTACACAACGTCCTAATTACCATTTATTTATTTTAGATGAATTTATTTAGATTTTTCTTATGGAGCAATAAAATATTTTGCATGAATATTTTTTCATAAAAATATATTTATTTTATGTAGCTTTTATACATGTAATGAGTTTTGAAGATGAGGCAGTGCCCATCCAAATCCTATATATACAGGTCTTCATTTATTGTAAAAGGAGGAGAATTTTATTAAGTTAATACAAGAAATATAGTTTGAATATTTTTAGCAAGTTGTGTTAATTAGCTTTCATCTCATTTTTATGTTTTCTTTAAATAATTTATGCTAAGTTAGTGTTGTTG
>JARHVA010006223.1:62500-137500 GCA_037957365.1 Torreya grandis | reverse complement strand
TGATATCATAAATCTTATAAACTTTCACTTAATTAAATTCCAATTAACCATATATTCAAGATATGCAATAAAACTAAAACAATAAACACCACACAAGATAGAGAGAGACACCAGATTTAATGTGGAACCCCAATATGGGAAAAACCATAGAGAATAGTCTCAAGTATATGAATGAGCACCAAATCAAACTATAATATTCACAAGCACCAACTTGTAGGAGCACCAACCCCTTTACTGAGTACCAATACAACAACTATTCATGAGTACCAACCCACATAAGCACCACCGCTTTTATGTATACCACACAACTATCTCTCAATGTTGCTTTCTCAACAAATGATAGCACATTACAATATCTCTTTCTTTTCTCTCCTTAGCTCTTCTAAGCTAGATATGCCAATTAAAAATCATACTTTCTTCTTTCATTTTATAAATGGCTTCTCAAGCCTTTATTTATAGATTTTCAAATGACCTTTGGCATTCACCCTTTGTGACCCTTAAATCTTCATTGAAAATGGTTCCAAACTTGTATGACCTTTCATATCCTTGCATTCAAAAAGTCACATGGTGACTCTTCATAAGAAAATGTGTCCTTTCTTCTTTTATCTTTATCTCGATGACTTTTCTTATTCCTTAAAGTGTTCCTTCATGGAAAAATGCACCATACCCTATTTTGTCTTCACATGGTGACTCTTGGAATACCAAAAGACGACTCTTCATGAGAAAATGCATCCCATTCCTCTTTTGTCTTTACCCATGACTCTTTGACTTCTCCATGGGCCCTCTTTTAATTTATATGCAACCAAAAATATATTCATTAATATTAAATAAATATTAACACACATTAGGCAAGATATGAATATTAAAAACACCATTAAATACAATGGGGCCTTTATCACCAATACTAAACCTTTAACATCAATGACAATATTTCCAACAATCTCCCCCTTTGTCAGATGGTAACCTCAAACTAAAACTACCACATCCTGAAACCTACATTGCATATGCCAACCTACACATACTGCCATCGAAAAAACATACAGTAACTCCCCCTTACTGTAGCAAATTGTACCTATTCCTTGTACCTATTTCTGCACTTGTACCTATACTTATACCTATTTTTGTTTTTCTCCCCCTTTAACATCAATGGCAAAGGGCCTATCCTTGAGCTAACACTTAGCTACCCCTCAATTGATTCTAATACTCAATGGTAGGAAGTAAAATTTAATACTCCCAACTCCTCTTATAGATCCTTGAATGTGTTTTTTGATCGTGCCTTTGTGAAGATATCTGATAACACATAAATTATTGCCTATCCTCTAAGCATCTGCAATCAACTCATTTGAATCTTTTCTTCTAATCTCACAACCTTCTACATAAAAATTTAATGTGTATCCCTGATCACATATTTGACTTACACTCAATAGATTATTTTTAAGACCCTCTACATATAATACATTCTTAGTCTTGGTTCTACCATTATCCAAACTCAAAGTACCTTTTCCAACTATCCTGGTAGTGGTTTTATCTCCAAATTTCACTATTCCACCATTGATCTTCTTTAGAGTTATGAACTTTCTCTTATCTCATGTCATGTGCCTCGAACATTTACTATCAATGAACCATGGCTAGTCTTCATTTCTTGCATGCAAAGTTGTCTAAACTAACATAGAATATTCAAGCTGTTTCTTCTACCATGAACATGTCTGAACCTTCTTCTTGACGAATGGAACCTTGAAACTTTGATACTTATTGATTGACTTGGACATGCTTCTACAATGATAGGATATGTGTCCAAAATTATTGTACTTGTAACATATTATGGCCTCTTCATCAAAGCCTGATAGAGGAGCAAAAGATTTGTTGCTTTTGCTAGACTTTACATGAATTTCCTTCTCCTTGTTTCTAAAATTTTTAGCTCTTTTCTGACATTCTATTTTCTTTTGACCATATCCATTACAATAAAAATAATAACCATGAAAATAGAACCTATTTGTGTATTTCTATCCTGATTGTATTTTGTAGCTTTGTTCCTTTTAGCCTTCTTTGTTTGAGATGTCCTCTTTATTCTTCACTTCTTCCCTTTTTGTTTTCTCTTTTTTAAGAGATTTAGCATAGCTCTTTTTCTTTTCAAATTTGATACCTATCTTATCTAATATTTCCTTTTAGATTTCTAATATCTTATTCAATATATTAGTGTTATCCTCACTTTTTGAATCACTGACTGCTTTATCATTGACTGCTTTCTCAATATCTTCTTTTAAAGAGGCAATTTCAATAAAATACCTTTAAAATTATTTACTTACTTTTTGCAATTGTGCTATTATATATTTTTCATTCCTTTTAGATTCTTCAAAGTGTGCTTGTAGAACATCAATTATTTCCTTTGACTCCTTTTCATTTTTCTTGATCTGGTGCTTCAATCTTTGATTCTTCTTCTCAACAATGTATAATTCTTCTAAGGCATAAATGATTTCTCCTTTTAGATTTACCTTGGCTTCATCCTCACTTTCATCATGTTCTTCTTCTTGATCATTTGTACTTTTTATTATAAAGGCAACTTCATGTATGGTCATGAATAGATTCTCTTCTTCATCTAAGTCACTGACTCCACTATCTTTGATTGAGCTAAGATCTTTAGAATATAAAATCTTCTTCTTGAATCTCTTCTTGTATTTTCCTTTGAATTTTTTCTTGTATGTAGAATTTCCTTCTTCATTGTCATCATTATTCTTCTCTGGGCATCTATCTACAAAATGTCCATTCTTATCACATTTAAAACATTTAAATGGTAATTTTCCTTGATATTTACTTGTGCCCCTTTTTGGTTTATGAATGAAAAGAGCTTTGTTGTCATCTTCATCATCACTAGATCTGTCACTTGATTCTTGAATCTTAGCCTTGTCTTTATTTGATTTCTTGAAAGTAACTTCCCTTTTTGAAGGTTTCTCTTATTTGGTCTGCATCTTATACACTATAAGAATACCATATAGTTCATCCATCTTTAGCTTGGCAATATCCTTCATCTCCTCACTTGCCAAAAACTTTGCATCATATCTCATTGGTAAAGATCTCAAAACCTTTTGTACCACTATTAACTCTTTTAACTTTTCTCCAAGACCTTAAATCTAATTATCTTTTGTACCCACAAAAGATAACTTGCTATATTTTCTTCCTCTTCCATCTTGAAACTCTCAAACTATCTTCTAAAAGTTTGAAGCTTAGCTTGCTGAACCTTTTCATCACCTTTGTAATATTTTCAAGCATTACCCAAGTCTCATGAGTAGATTTACATTACATAACTTTAACAAATTTTGATTCACATAAACCACATACAATAGCATTTAAAGCTTTATCATTATTTTGACTTGCCTTTTTTTTTCCTGTCAGAGTAGTTACAAGTATCTATGGCTCTTTGTATTCCTCCAACACTACTTGCCAAATGTTGAATCCAAGGGCCATCAAGTAAGTACTTATCCTTATTATCCAAAAGGCATAATTTGACCCATCAAATAAAGGTGCCTTATTTGTAGAAAAATCACCATATGATCTAGCCATTATGCTTTCCTTGATCTACCTTCAAGCTGTTAAACTCTTTCTAAAGGACCTGCTTTGATACCAATTGTTAAGCATGAGATATACTAAGAGGGGGGGGGTAAATTAGTATATCATAAATCTTATAAACTTTCACTTAATAAAATTCCACTTAACCATACATTCAAGATATGCAATTAAACAAAAACAATAAACACCACATAAGATAGAAAGAGACACCAGATTTAATGTGGAAACCCAATGTGGGAAAAACCATGAAGAATAATCTCAAGTATATGAATGAACACCAACTCAAACAACAATATTCACAAGCACCAACTTGTAGGAGCACCAACCCCTTTGTTGAGCACCAACATAACAACTATTCATGAGCACCAACCCACATGAGCACCAACCCATTTTGTGTATACCACACAACTATCTCTCAATGTTGCTTTCTCAATAAATGATAACATATTACAATATATATTTTTTTGCTCTCCTTTTCTCTTCTAAGATAGATATGAAAATTACAAATCATGCTCTCTTCTTTCATTTTACAAATGGATTCTCAAGCCTTTAGTTATACCTTTCCAAATGACCTTTGGCATTCAACCTTTATGACCCTTCAATCCTCATGGAAAATTGTGCCAAACTTGCATGACCCTTCATATCCTTGCATTTGAAATGTCACATGGTGACTCTTCATAAGCAAATTAATCCTTTATTCTATCTTTATCTTGGTGACTTTTTATATTCCTCAAAGTGTCCTTTCATGGAAAAATGTGTCATACCCTCTTTTTTCTTCACATGGTGACTCTTGGAATTCCTCATGAGAAAATGCATCCCATTCCTCTTTTATCTTTACCCCATGACTATTTTAATTCCCCACAGGCCCTATTTTGACTAATATGCAACCAAAAATATATTAATTAATATTAAATGAATATTAACACACATTAGATAAGATATGAATATTAAAAACACCATTAAATGCAATGGGGCCTTTATCACCAATACTAGACCTTTGACATCAATGACAATATTTCCAATAGATTGAAGGATAAATTAACTATTAATTAAAATTAATGATATCAATTCCTATTCTTTTTGTCCAAGTTTCAAAATGATTTTCCATCATAACGTCCATAGGTTGATCAATGCTAATGTTTTATAATGCATCATCAAATTTATTGGATTCACAAAAATAATGATCAACCTTCTATTAATGGAAATATTTTAAAATGGACCATGTTTTTTCCAAAATAAAAGAAATATTTCATTCTTTCACTTGGCCCTTATTTAGAGATTGAATGATGACCTGTGAGTCTCCTTCGATCCAAAGATTAGATATACCACACAGGTTATCCATCTCAATACTAGACACTAGGGATTGAGATTCATATTAATTATTAGTTTAATCAACCAAGATTAAGGTTACCAACATTAAATAATGATTAAAATCTCAAATAATACAACCTCCTTTAGAGGCCCTAAGATTGCCTTGTGAGGCTATGTTGAAATTTAATTTGAACTAGCCTAGGGGGAGGCACCTATTTAGAATTATCATTTTTGAACTTGCCACTACTAACTACCATCAACCAATTAAGGGGTAAGGGGTTAATAATTTTCCATTTATCCCCTATTCTCATATCTCAAGCAGATATATTACCTTTCCTTCCCTTGACCTGAGTTGAAATTAATTAAAACATGGAGACCTCTACTTCATGAATAACAAAATACCAGGGGCACTCCACACCTTCAAAGATATATTTATTACTTTATTTCTAGATGGACCAAATAATAATAACTAAGATAAATATTGAAAGACAAAATAAATCATTTTTTCCTTCACCTCTTGGCCATGAAGGGAAGGCATCTTGAAAAGAGCAATCGAAGCCCAATACCAATCTAATTTCCCACAAAACCACACCCAACACTAATACACAAAAGGGAAATAAAAAAGAGATGATTCACTATTTAATCTATTTTTTTTCACAAGATACACCAAGATGGACCATGAAATCCAATTTTAGATAGATGATCAAAGGTTAGAATGCTATTTTGAGTCACTAACCAAGGAAAAATCCCTACCTTTTGTAATCTTTCTTTACTCCAATAGAGCTTCCAAGCCTACGACACGGTAGTGTCCATATATACTTCTAATAACCAATATTTATATAATAATAACCTAATTTATCCTTAGTCCAAAAAATATTATCTTCTTTCTAATTAAAAAATATTTTTCTTTTATTGAGGAGTGAAGATAACTATTGACTTTGAGCCTCCAATAGCAATAACTGATCCTAATTTTTCCATTTCCAACCAAATAGGCTAGAGACAAATGACTAATCCAAATAATTTTCCATATTATTCCCCCAATAAAAAAATAGAATCACCCTAACCTCACCCAATTCTTGTATTTCCATCAATGATTTATGACCATTCTAAGAATCTTACCAGAAATTGATACACCTACCATTGTTCACAATCCATGAGAGATGATTCAAAATGATTAGATGAAATTTGAACATGAAACTAAAAATGTGAGAACCATGAAATAGGTTAATAATGATCACAATATTGATAGGGTATTCCTAATTCAAATATTTATAATGTAGAAGCCTACTCCATATAGAATTAGGAAATCAAATCATCTTCCAAACCAGCTTTGCTCTAAGATCTAAGTTCTGCATTTCCAGACAGTTCAACCTATCCCCATTTACCTTTATCACTACACACCTCCCATTTTATAAGTATAATTTTCTTCTAATCACCTAATCCTTTCCATATAAATTCTATCATAATATAATTTAGAATTTTGAACACCTAGGTTGGAGGTTGAAGCACTGAACAATAATAAATTAGGAGAGACTAAGGACAAACTTGATGAGAGTTAGGTGACCTAAAAAATAAATCCACTTACCTTTATAGGAGGAAAAGTGAGACCTAAAAAAACCAATCAAGTTATTACATAAAGAGATGTTACCTTGATCAACAAAGAGAGGCATTCCTAGGTACTTATTAGGTAACTTGCCAATTTTGAAACCTAAAAACCTAAAGGTTTCTTACTGAAGGTGGGCAAAGCAATTGATGAAATACATTTTAGATTTCATTTAATTTATCATATGGATAGAATATTTTTCATACCTTGAAAAAATGGATTTGAACACCTGAGCCTCCTTGACCAAAGATTGGTTGAATAGAAAGTATCATCAATGAATTATTGGTGAGAAACTTATTCCAAACCATCCACCACCTTCAAGCCTAATAGAGAGTGATCTAAGAGATCCTGATTGACTAACCTACCTATGGATTCGACCATTATGATGAATAGAAATGGATACAAAGGAACCCCTTATTGAATAACCCAAGAGACTTCAAAGAAACTAACTAGACTGCCATTGACCAAAAATGATAACCTTACGCTAGAGACACAACTAAACACCTAGTCACACCAATATTTGCTAAAACCAAACTTTTCTAAATATTTGATCAAGAAAATACAACTAACCATTTCGTATGATTTGATAATATATAACTTGATCAACATACCTTTCCTATGATTATGAAATAGAGAAAGAATTATTTCATGTGCTATAATGATACCGTCCTCAAAGTTTCTCTGTGGCATTAAACCAACTTGTGCTTTGGACTTCAAACACATTTCCATAGCCTTGAAGATAATATTATAGATGGTATTGAAAAGGAAATAGGTTTGAATTCCATAAAATGCACTTGAGACTCACCTTTAGGGAACAAGGAAATTAAGGTGACATTTAAATTTGAGATAATATTTATTTTATAGCATGATTTCTCCACCATTTCAAAAATGTCTTGACCCAAAATATCCCAAAATGATTGGAAAAAAGCCACAGGGAGGCCACTAAGCCTAGGGGATTTATCCTTGGCCATTGAAAATACCATGGTATGAACCTCTTCTAGAGAAAAGGGGGCTAGAAGCTTTTCATTATGGGCTATCAAAATCACCTTGGGAATGGAGGCTAAATTTTCCTCATAAGCAATGAGGCTAGACCCTTCCTCTTCAGAGAGTAGGTGCTAGAAAAAATTCATCACTTCATTATTGATGGCTAAGCTAGACTCTAACAATTCCCCATCAGAGGAAGAAATGGTATAAATCTGAGAGATTACTTGTTTGATCTTGGAGGAATTGTGGAAAATGGTCATGTACCTATCCCCATCTTTGATCCAACTCTCCCTATAATTTTATTTCCAATGTATTTCTTACCTTAGCAACAATTCCTCATATTCTAGAGAAAGCTAGTTTTCTACTTCAAAAGAATGGGAATTCATCCTGTAAGATATTAATATATTATTGATTTCTTCTAGCTCAACCTCAACCCTAGATTTATCTTGAACTTTTTAAAAACTAGTTGCATTCCACTGGTTAAGACATTACTTGATGAATTAAAGCTTGTTGACTATTTTAAATATTTTGGATCCAAACCTCATTAGATGATTATGACACAACACCTCGATCAAGTCTATAAGCACTAGGTTTTGAAGCCACATGAGTTTGAATTTGAAAGGACAACATGCTAGAACACAACCAATAGAGATAAATAATTCCACTGGAAAGTGATCTAAACTTGAAAAAGGTAAAATTTAGTTTTTTGAAGACCAATTTTGTGAAAACTAATATATTGAGATAAGAAAGTGGTACAACCTCTCCACTATACTACTATCACCTAATATTTTATTGAACCACATGAAATTCCCCTACATAGGAGCTAAATCAATAATATTTTTGATCTCAACAAAGTTAGAAAAATCCAATTGAGCCTTAGAAGTCTACAATAGGCCCCATTGATTTTAATTCACAAAAAGAAAAGAATTGAAATCACCCAAAAAACTACTTTTTACCCTAAAAAATGAGACACCATAGAAAAAATCTTAGACCAAAGAAGCTTCTTGAGATCTGGCTTGGATAGACCATATAAATTCACCAAGAGAAATTTTAAATAAGACATGAATCTAACCACTTAGCATAGGTTCTAGTTCAAACCAACCCTAATGTAAACAACTTGGATCAAAAAGGGATACCACACCACACCTGAGCCCCTAGAATCACCCACTGCTCTTATAAAACTACCTTTCTAAAACTTCAAGCTAAATTTCAAAAATTTATCCACCTTCGATAAACTCAGCTTGGGATCTTGAATTACAAGATAATCTAACTTCTTATCACCACAAAAATGATTCACCAAACATTGATTATTAAGGGCATTCAATCCCCTTATATTCTAGGAAAGAAACTTCATTTACTTAGAAAGGGTATTATACCCCCATAATCCAGACTCAAAAAATTACTCCAATCTACCTTGCTTACCATCCAACACTTCAACTTTTGCATGATTTTTAAATATTTCATATCCTTTATTTTTGAAGAACCCCAATTAGGTTCAAAAATATCACTTTAATATTGGGATACCCTTAACACTTCTCAATAATTTAACACTTTTTTAACTGAGATTCATTATCATCAAATAGGCCCTCATCTTCCTCAACCCCAATATGTTCCTTATTGACTAGTTGATCTGATAAAGAGGAGGGATGCTAAGCAAATTTAGATAGAGAGAAATTTTTAAGGAGATATTTAATATCCAAAGATTTATTATAAGTGAGCTTGCACCCATTGACCATGGAATCGAAATACAAATCCTCCCCTTTACCCAAAGAGGCCAACAAAGACTCTATTTTAGCAAGTTTCAAAACATAAGCTAAAGCAGACACTTTATCTACCTATTTTAGGTTTAACGAATACATTCCATTATTTATTTGAATAAAAGAGGGATTTGGAACCAACTTATAATTCCATACTTTATTCATGGTGACTGATTCAACCAAGTGAGACCACTTCAAAGCTTTGTAAATTTTTTTGGTGTGCTTAGGCCTCCTATATAGGAAGCATCTGAAGGGGATTTTATCAATGTCAAAAGATTGCTTCCAAAGACCCCTTAGAGTTATAATGTGAATGATTTTATGAATTTACATATCTAGATCCATCAAAACCCTAATGAGGGTAAACGAAGCCATCACCTTTTCCTCTATGACTAGATCCATTTGAAGAAAATCCCCCAAAAGATTTCCTAAGGCTATAAGATAATCTTTGCTCTAATATTCCATTAAAAGACCAAACAATCGAATCTAAATCGAGAATTTCCCAATATTATTAAATTGAGTGTCAACATTAGGCATCCATCACTGAATCCATAATCTAACACCTCTTAAATACCAAAAGGGTTTGTTTAAAATATCTCTACTTTCTAGGGTAGGATAAATAACCTAGAAAAACATTTAGAGAGAAAACTAACCTCAATATCTGGGCCTTAATTACTAGTGATCCAAGCCTCTACTTATTTGATGGTCAGCCACTTCCTTGGACATTTGACAATGAGGGATTACTCCTCTAAATTAGATTCATTATGGGAAAAGACTCTAAGGACTAGATGATCTCTTTGTCCAAGCTGATACATAGGCCATCCTAAGGGCCAAAGGGAAGGGGAATAATTTGATCTTCTAACCCCTTAATGTTACCACTCTATTACTTGCCTCCTAATGATATGAAATTGACTCCTATGGACACATAAGGTGGCTCATATGCTGATGCCTTCTAACTACCTTATTTCTATTCCTCTTGTGCCCTAGTGTGTTTGCCTATCAAGTCACCAGATGTTCCCTTTTCCACATCAAATCCCAACCACTTGCTAACACATTAAATTTTTACTTTGATAATTATTTGAATTTACTTACCCTTATCACAACCACCTCTAAGTGAAAAGGTGCACAAACATTCTTGCTTATTTTGCACCATCTTTTCTCACTCTTATACATCATATGCTCCAAATGTTAGGTAATAGGATTTTTTAAATGGAGCTAGAACCATAAACATTTTTATAATTAAAATTATCAAACTAGTGGTGAACAATATTCCTAGCCATGGGTGATAGAATTGCCTCATTTCATTAAACTTAGGTTTAAATCCACATGCTGACCCCTATTACATTGAACACTGAGTCAATAATCCATTGCATTAGATATCTAGTCATCCTAGGAATACACCTTAAAACCTCCTACTTATAACACTCAACTCACTCACCACTTGGCTATCACATCAAGTTTACCATGTAGAGATATCTTGATATAATATTAATAATTCCATATATATTTTTTATTCATCAAGAGTTAGCTTTAAGTTATTAGGTTTGTCATTGGTGCCAAATTTGATATCAATTATATAATTGTTTATTAAAAGTTGATCTATCCTCTAAATAAGGTGTAGTAGCTAAATTTTGTAAGTTATCTAAATCAACTTCATCATCACTATGTGAGGGTTCTCCTTAATAGTAGATTTTTATGAATTTCTGACACTATATGCCAATTTTTTTTTATAATTTTTGACCTAGGTTTGCATAGGTAATTTTTTGTATTAAGAAATGACAAACATTAAATTTATAAAGGAATAATTCTCCAAAATGGTGGAAATCCTCCAAATATGATAGTTTTTCATGAAATCTAACATTATCAACATCAACAAATGTCACTGACATAAATTACTTCAGATTTGATTCAATTTGCATCAATGAAATATAACACACCTCCAAAATGGTGTCAAGCCTCAAAATTTGACTGAGGTTATAACCATATAAATTTAAAAAAAATCTTGATGTAAACTTTGACTCGAATATTGATGCAAGTATTTCACGCATATTATTCAAAAAATTACCTCTAAAAATTCAAATTTGACCCATTTGAAATTAGAGAAAAGTCAACAAAATAAATCTAATGTAAGTGAATTAGGTTTAATGTCAGAGCACACCATATATTATACAAAAAACTCTCAAAAACATAATTAAGGTAAAATATATTCATTTGTCTTTTATAAGTTAGAGAAAAATAATAAAGAGAAAAGTAAACATTTTGAAAGGGCCCAATTTTTTATATTGTTTGAGATTTATTATATATGTATGTATGTATGAATATTCACATATTTATATTTAAAATGGTATCCAAAAATTAATAAATAAGAATAAACTGAAAAGATAAAGACAAAGAACCAAAACATATAGATGATTAGTTTAAAAAGAAATTCAGAAATAAATAAGAAGAATAAGAGGAACGAGTAAGAGAGAAAAAAATATTATGTAAGTTTTGCATCTCATTATTTGTTTGTATGTTATGTTGTGGATCCTATTTATAAATTACAATGTTATCTCCCCCGAAATTATTTTTAGACCCCCTTAATGGGAAACCGTTTTGGGTTGACTTGGCCCATGGTTTTGGTACCCATTATTTTGTAAAACCATTATGTTGATGTATTATGTATAGATAGATATTCAATAGGTAATACATTATGAGAACAAGGGTTTGAGAAAGAAGAACAAAGTGTGTGAATTTAGGAGGGTTTGTTGAATGCAGCTCCAAACAATATGTTATGCATTGTAATTGGGATAAGACTGATATGAGAGTGGATTATACTCTTGTGGCTTGTAATAAAATCTGAGCAAGTGTTTCTTGGTGGATGTAGCCCATATTGGGTGAACCATGTTAAATCTAGTCTTCTTATTGTGCATTTTTATTTCTTTTCTTTATGCATCTTTGTTCATATCTCTTATTATTGCGATTTTGTGAAATTATTTCTACATCAATTTTTTATTTATTCCTAACATTGTATTTTTATAAAATTAAATGGGTATTTCAATTTTTTTTAATTATATGATGTTTTTTGAATTTTATTTCATTCTATGAGAATTATCTTTTTTTTTTTACTTTTTTTGTGTTAAAAATTTGGGCATTCCATTTATCAAAACCTATTGATATAATTTTTTAGCATATGGACTTAGGGTTTGAAATAATAAAGCCCCAATTTTTTTAAAAATATTTGTTTCACTTTTTTTTTAAAAATATTTATATTTTTCTCCATGAAACAATTTAATGTCATTTCTTATTATGAAGGATTTTTTATTACTATGTTACAATTTATATTTTTTATTGTTGAAAACTTGATTTGTGATGTTATACTCTTAGGCAACAAGTTACAATGAGAAAGATGATGAAGAGGATCATCACAGGGAAAATGATGGTATTTTTGTTTTTGATGATGATATATTTGAAGATGATTATATTTGTTGATGACGATGACAAGGAGAATGATGAGAGCATATGAGTAAAAAATTCTCCAAATAATGATAGAAATAATAAATGGCCTTCCCAACAAAACTAATGTAATTTTTTTGAATAAAAATTCAATTAAAATTTTTGAATCCAATTTATAAAAAAAATTGATGCAAAAAAGTTTCACCTCTTACTTAAAAAGTGTCATCTCTAATGTAAATTGCTAATTTGTGTCAACGCTGACACGAAATAGTCACTTTTTTCATTTTTGACAATTTTTTGCAACTAAAAATTAACGAATTTTAATTTTGGAAAATTTAGAAAATAAAATGTAGAAAACCTAATGCAAAAAAAATGACTTACTTCTTGACATAAATTTCTATGATGCATAATACTTAAATGAAAACTCTACTCAATCTCCACCAAGTCAACTGACGTAGGATGTAGGTTAACTTTAACATCTCTAATGAGAATTACATCATCAAAAGTTTGATGTTATCACCAAAAAAAGAATGCTTACTTAAAGTGAAAGGTAATATAGTTTTATGATAATATGTAGGAAAATTTGTGTTAGTTCCCAAACATTATGTTATGGATTCATCATTAGAAAAAGTATCAAGAAATGGTATCTTACACTACAGAAAATCATTTAACTTAGAGGAGGATATGACCTTTAGTTTTTATTGATTTATACTTACAAGAGATATTCTATAAACATGATTAATAATATTCATTATACTTTCCATCTCTTGAGAATGATTAAATGTAGACTTCTTAAATTGATCATGGAGATGTTTTATTGACTCCTTTATCATATCATGTATTATGAGCTCCTAAATATATGTTTTCCACATTAAAACATATACTATTAATTGTGAATTTTCTTAATTAATTGACCCATTATTATTGCAACTATTTCCTTGCTTAGGTGAATAATCAATTTTATTATGCTTATTCACCTATCCTTAATAATTAACCATTATAACCCACATTTTATGAACATTTAAGTATAAATCCATATTGATTTTACTTCTATGATTATTGGTTCATAATTTGGCATTCCATAATCTTAGGTTGTATAAAGATATTCAATATCAAATATATTCATGTCACCTCTATATTCTCTAGGGCCTGCTTATGCTAAAATTGCCTTGGAAAACATCTCATTATATTATAAAATATGGGATTATCATCCTCTAAATATTCCTTAGAATTTATACATTTGAAAATTTTATATATTTCTACTTATTCCATTGAAATAAATTGCTTAGTTTATACCATATTCGATTTATCCTTATTCAAATGAGGCACTATGTGATCTTAAGGCTAAATCATCTTAAGAAATATAAAAGGCACATTGTCTATGGGATATACATAAATGATTCATTAATATATACAATCCAAACATATATGATAAGTAGAGGGAACATTAACCACATCATGAATCCATTATCTCCCAAGTAAAATATTGTAACTTACACCATTAAATATGACTTAACATTATGTTTCTACTTATCTTGGCCCAAGTGTTAAATTTAGTGTGATCACTCCAAGAGCTCTTTGTTCATGATTTTAAAATTTCTTTATAATTTAATTTTTAAACTAGTAAGGGCTCTATATTAAATACCCAATTGTAGGATAAATATTTCACTATAAATATTCAATCTTGAACTATTATTAATAAACACTATTTTTATACCTAAATTGTTGAGGATCACTTAAATATGCAAGAGTAAATGTTTATTAATAGCATGTTTTAAAGTTATTTATTCATTATCAAAGGTAATTACTTTATCACTATTATTAAAATATCTGATAATAAAATAAAAGTGTTATGGTTGAGTATCATTTGAAAATTTTGTATCCTCTAATGCTTTGTAAATAACATCCTTACAAAAATTTAATTTGGTAAGTAATTCAAGGATGGATATATTGGCTTAAGTATTTTGTAATTGATATGTAATATCACAATATTTTATAAGATGTAACCCAAGCTTGAGATCTTGAGGGAGATTTAAATGGATGTTTTGGTTATTCCCCTGGGTTTGAAGAATATTAGGAGGGACTCTTTAATTTTTAGTTCTATTTATCCTTTAAATGATAGGATTCACCTAATAATAAGTCATTATACATTGAAGATTATCTATGTTGGAATAAGACATTTCTACATAAGGCTAAGTATTCTTTTGTAATTGGAAAGGGAATAAAGACATTCACATGGATCACTAGAGAAATTACATGAAATCCTAATATAGCTTTGAATGTATTAAAGCATTTTATATTTTATATTGAATACATGTAATTGAACATGGATACTAGAATTTTATATAATAATAATAATACCATGATAAAAACTAAATACAAACTCTAGGACTATGTCAAATAGATTTATACATTTAATAACATAATATAGTGGATTAACATCTAAATAATATATTGTTAAAAATAATTTTTCTATCCATAAAAATATAAATACTAAATTTATAGACCAATACTACTACTACTAATTATTATTATCAATAACTAAGGTTTGGGAAGTAAGACTCTAATGAAACCCTAGGAACAAACACATAAACATTGAATCTTTTCCAAACACACTAAGGTTTGATTTTTTTCCATAAATTTGGAATAAACTAGGGCTTGGGTTTAATAAAATCAAGTGCAATGGAATCTAGAGTTTTTAGGTATGATTAACCATAAAAAAAATATAATTTAAATTTGACTCTATGTGACATAAGATCCAAACTTAAGGGGATGCATAATAAATCATGATTTTATGAAACTCTAAAGGAGCATGTTAAAAAACTAACACTAAAAAATTAGATATATCACAATAATGAGTAAGATAGAACCCTAGAGAGGTGTAAGAGAGCATAGGTTTAGAAAAATCTAATATGGATGAATGGATTACAACACAAACACAAAATTATTTTTACTAGGATAAATAACACATGAAAAAAAATATTCTAATCCTAATTAATTAGTTTCAAAACTAAAGAGAGTTGGTATGCAAGGTTAAGAGGCATATCTATTTTATCACAAGATATGGTGACTATCATTCGGACATGACAATAAAAATGTGTGCCCAAAATTGACAACAACTTAAACCAAAACTTGATGATGAATAGAGAAGTAACCCATAAGTATCAATCCCAATCCTAATAGTTTCCAAAATGTTAATGATGATAAATAAAAATTACATATAGGTCCAAATTGACTTGATGAATGTGTTCTCCTAACATGATCTCCAATAACCTTGCATAATTTTCTACATTGTGACTCTTATGACATTAAAAAATTATTCTCAAAGCCATAGATGGTTAAATATACTTGAAATATTAATTAAAAAACATATGTTTTGGGGCCTATGGTAAACTAAAAATAACAAAACTATCTTCATATTTGGTAGGCCCCTAGACAATAACAACAAACCTCATAAATGTAATAGTTTATACTATGCACTTAGATTAGAGTTTGTATTGGGATATGTGTGGCTAAGGTATGACACACATAACATCTAACTTAATTATTTGATAATATCTATGTTGCATGTTAGTAGGAGTAGTCAACCTAATTGGATTATGGTGATCCCATTGCATAATTATGGTATATATAGGAGGTAGTATTAGGACATTCACCATCATATATTATAAATTATATTATTATTTTAATGAATTTGGAGGTTTCCCTGAAAGTGGGTCATTCCTATATTTCAATATTATTCTCTACATTTGAACTATGTTGTATATATAGTCTCTAATTTTTTTACTTGTGAGTGATTGTTGCTATTATGTGTATATGATATAGTATATTGTAAATGTGATTTTAGGGTATAAAAGGTTCATTACAAGTGTTATTAGAGCTTAAAGTTGGGAAAATTGTTGAAACACATTAAGGCAATGAAGGGAAGCAAGTAAAAAGTTTCTAACTAAATAGATTCTTTTTTCTTTTAAAATTTTAATCTAAAAATCAATATGAAATCTACCATGCTTTGTGTGAGGGTCAAGATCATTATTTTTGATCTAGTGGGAATTTAGAGTTTTCATCTACACCAAGAATTATATACTTTAAAAAAAGTATAAAATATATTTTTCACACCCTTTGGAAAAATAAAATTCTTTGGATTCATCTTGATAATGCAATCATGATAGTATAGGTCTCCGACAACTCTAGGTTTTGATAGATTCTCAGGTTTTTCTAGCTTCAAGTTTTTGACACCCTTACACAATATGATAGTCATTGGATTTACATTGAAGATATTATTACATAATATAAGTATTTTTAACCCTATTTATAACTCCCAATATTACCACAACATGGTAGGTCCTTCTACTTATAACAGGGGAAATAATACACAAACGCTAATGAAGACTCCTTTCTTGGAGAGTATAATGTTTGAGGTACACATGGGATAGTATGGTGAGGAACCTCTCACATGGTAAATAATTAAATGAAAATTTAAAGTAATGATGAATAATGATGAGAATAAATTACTAAATATGGATACAAAATAAGATGCATCTTAAATCCAATCCAACATGACAACCAAAAATAAAAAGTTGGATTAGTTCATATCATCCATTAATAATTTGGAATAATTTCAAAAGTCATTTATTTAGGCCAAGACTCATGATAAAATTGATTCTACTATCCATAATAGATCAACTAATCCATAAAATACTGACCTTAATATCATATTGGTGTAGTAGACACCCAATTCTAATGTGGGACAACATCATTTTATGTCAAAGGTGGAATGTGTAAATTTTATGAAAAGGACCCACTCAATTAAATCATCCAAATGGAATTTTTTTTGGGATATATTTCAGATTGTGTTGGAAAAATATTATAATTCCATCCTTATATTTACATCATAATCAATTCACCTTTTTATCATTGAATTTATGATCAAAAGAAAAAGAATAATGTCATAATCACATGGTTAGGTTTTATAAAAGAGTTGATGATACACTATAACAACATATTGATGGATAAATAATTCAATCATTTGTACAAAATACTAAAAAAGGGTATAATTAAGAATTATATTCAAAAAATTTAGAACCTATCCTTGAGAGTGGGGAAGGTTATAAAAGAGAACTGAACAACTTGATTTAAGGTAGAATGAAGGACAACATTTAACTTGAAGTATACTTATTTAATCCATTTACTTTATTTGAGTCTATTATCATGGAATTATCTATTTCCATGTACTCTCAGATATTAGTACCCTAAAAATACTTGAGGTAGTGGTATTTATAAAAAAATAATGGGTGAAAATGTTGATTGTAAGATCAAGAATCCAAGAGAGATTAGTCAATTGTTAGTGAAATAATCAAAACAACTTGAAATCATAACTTATTAATCCTAATCCATCAATTGACCTATGATAATCAAATAAGAAATACAAATTATAAAGATAAAAACAACACTTTTAATTCCTTTGAATATGTGTTTGAAAATTAGTTTAAAGAGGTTGAGCTCAGCTTGTAGATATAAAATTCTTCTTCGATGCTTGAATCCTTGTGTGGGGAGAAACTCTTGTCTACACTTGGTCTTAGATTTATATTTTAATGAGAGAGTGATGAAGCTTCTTGGAATAACCTTTTAGAGTAAGTTTAAATTAGGAAGCTTGATAAAATGAGAGGTATGAGGTTCTATTTATATATTTCCTCAAATGTTGTGGACCGTTCATCTCATCTTAATATGGAGGGTTGAGTATCAATACTCAAATCCATGATTATACTATTGGAGTGTGAAATATATTCCATTTAATCCTTTTTGGAGTATGGAAGGCATTTTGGAAGGAAATTTCACTCATTTGTCCTCTTGAGTGTGTAAGAGGGGAAGAGTGTGTAAGAAGGGTGTAAGAGATGTAAGAGTGTGTGTAAGAATCCATGTCATAAGCCACCTTTTCCACATTCCACTCCATTCCATTGATTTTCCCCTATGAAATCACCTATGTGAGGTAATAATTCTTTTTTTTTTTTGAAAATAGGTTATTCCAAATCCATGGAATTTACTATTAGAGGAATGATTCGGATAATTAATCAAGGTGATTAATTGGCAATTATAAGAAAGGTAAAGTCTATAATGTTTATTTGTCAATCAAGTATTCACTTAATTGTCTTGTGAAGACACTCACAAAGGAATGATTTAATTCAAGATGAAATAGACAAGATTAATGATTCAATATGATCTATTACCCTAATTAGGGATGTATTATTGTGATTTTAGTTTAAAATGGTGGTTGTGTGGGTAAATTTGGTCTAATTAGAGATTCATGATTAAACTTGCATATGATTTTGGTTTTAAACATATTTTAGACATGAAATTGGTTAAAATAAAGTGTCTACATTTTACTCCTATTTGAGAAGGTATTTATGAGGCACTAGGTGAAATAACATATTTTCAAAATTGAAAAAGTCACAAATAAGAATTTTTATAATGTTTGAAGAATGATGTCTTTAATCTTCTATTTTTGTAAATTTACAAGATTTATGAGGCACTAGGTGAAATAACATATTTTCAAAGATTGAAAAAGTCATAAATAAGAATTTTGATAATGTTTGAATAATGATGTCTTTAATATTCTCTTTTTATAATTTTATGAGATTTATGAGGCACTAGGTGACATAACATATTTTTAAAGATTGAAAAAGTCATAAATAAGAATTTTTATAATGTTTGAAGAATGATGTCTTTAATATTATATTTTTATAATTTTATGAGTCATAAACTTAGATTAATGCTTCAAACAGTGCTTGATTAACTCTAGATGTCCCATCAAGGGAAAGGTTTGGGAAGAAGTGGAAATAGACATATCTTTGAAAAAGAGAGGAAGAAGTCAAAATGAAAGAAATGATGGACATGGACCCTAAAAGATTATTTCTATTTGATCATAATAATGTGCTCAAGTAGGGAAGATTTGAACCCCAATATAAGGAGATGCTCCAGTAGGGTGAATTTTGATCATTGATCAGTCTTAATGGTTTAACCTAGTAGGGCACATTTTGATTAATGATCAGTCTTAATGGTTTTCCCCAATAGGTTAGATTTTCATTTTAAGAAATGGTGACTAGGCACTTGATGAATTGGTTAGGGGATATTAGATAAGGAGAGCTCGTGCTTTAGAATTGCTGATTAGACTTCCAACATCTTGATTTTTGATATAACACAAATATGGTATGCACTATGATATAAAAGACCATGATGAATAGGTTGTAATGTGTATAAGGACCATCCCTAATTCTAATAGATAAGTGAAAAAAATGCTCCAATGATGAAAACCATGATGACAATGCTGATGGATGCCACATATGGACTCAATTATAACTATGTAATAAGAAGCATCATGATGATGACCCTAGAAACATAGTAGATCAAGTCAAGGTGACAACATAAAATAGAAAAAAAAAAAACATGTAAATAAAAAATCAAACACAAACTAAAATAAAAGAAATATAAAGAATCTAGTTTCTCAAAGAAATGCACCAAAAATAATCAAATAAATCATGATAGATAAACATAAAAACACACCATAAAATAAGAAAATAGAAAATCATTTGTGGATGTGTGAATGTAAGGCATTAATCTTGGGTACTTTGGTTAAAAAAAAACAATATGGTAACCTATACAAAAGGAATAAATATAATAAAAAGGAAGTGGTGGCCAAGTTGACTCTAAATTCCCCAAGCAAGTGGACACTGGCTATATAGTCCTAAGGGCTTCATGATAAATGTAGTTCTCTCAAGGATATGAGATTGAATAAAAATGATGATAGGTAAGATATTTTATTATATAATAATATGGAAATACAAATTCATAAAACAACAAGAACATTGTGAGGTAAATGATAATGAGATTGTAATTATTAATGAGACTAGAAAAATACATAGTTTGTGTGGACCTCAAGATGATGTAGTTCTCCCAAAAATGGGAGTGAACATGACCATGAAACAATAAATGAAAATGTAAATGGTCATGATTTGATAAGGTATTCCCATTTAACAAATGTGGTAAATTTTTCCATCTAGAACATAATAAAGGCCACTATTGAATATGATGAAAAAGCATGCATACATTTTAAATCTTAAAATCTCTCATGGAGATTTTAAAACCTTTTATATATATTTTGATTTTTAGGTTATTTTGGGTTTTTTAAAAAATTAATGGTTTTTGGACTATTTTCAATGTTTTTGGGTAATTTGGTATATCAACTCAATGGAGGATTATGAGATGTAGCTTGGTTTAAACTTTTAAAATAATAAGATCATGGATCAGCTTACTTATGAAACAACAAGATCATGGAAAAAGGGTGACTGAGATGACCTCATAAATTGAGTACTACTTACATAGTCTAATGGACCTTAGGTCAATGTAGTTAAACCATAACATAAACTGCTATGAATCAAAATTAGGGTTGAAAAACATGAATGGAATAGGAATAAAATAAACGATATATGATTAAATAAGAGCTAAAGATGTAGTTTCAAATCCCATAATTCAAGTGAATCATGTGTAAACTACTCTAATATAATGGTCATCCTAGATGTGCTAATGGTGATTAAATCTAAACAATCCACTTGAAACTTTCTCTAAAATATGGCATCTAAAATCATCTATTGCATTGATAAACCAAAATCAAGATCAATAATGGTAATAGGATAGGGGAGTAAGATCAAGATAGACTAACTCAAATGGAAATGAAATGAAGGGAATGGTATAGGATCATGCCCTCAAGTAGGGTTCCTTAGAGATAATGTTCAAATAAATCAAGTGTAGAAATTCTTGAGATGTATAATATTCATGGGTTCATCTAGCTCTTCTCCTTCTAGTGTAGTCAATTTGTATGATATATACCCATAATTAGTTGTGTAATGAATGGTCCTATCCAATTAGGCTCAAAATTTCATTTTTTTTCACAAGAAACGTTGGTATTATTTAATTTTTCTTTGAGAAAATGATCACCAAATTCAAAGTCTCTAGGTTTGATATGCTTATTATAGTTGTGACACAACCTGTTTTGATAAGTCTAGAGATTATTCAAATTTACTACCCATTTTTCATCAAGTAGCTCTAACTATTATATCTTAGAGACTCTATAATCTCCTCATCAATGATTTCCTTTAATGAAATGTGTAAAGAGGGTAACATGACCTCAATAGGAATAATGGATTCAGTACCATAAATAAGGGAATACAGTGTGGCTCCTGTGGGATTTTAGTGATTGGTATAATATGCTTAGAGGGTAAGAAATAGTTATAGATGATAATCATGACCAAAAACATTAATGATATTTTTAATAATTTAGATTAGGGTCTTGTTAGATACTTTATCTTGGCCATTACTTTATGGAAAATAGGCAGTGGAAAAATGTTGGGTGATTTGGTATTTGGCACAGAGGGCTTTGACATCCTTATTTTTAAAAGAGACATCATTATCAGAAATAAAATTAGAGGGAATGCTAAAATGGTAGATGAGATGGTTTAGGATGAAATTGTATATCTGCTTACCTATTACATAAGTGAGGGGAATTGATTCAACCCACTTAGTAATGTATTAAATTTTAGTAAGGATATGCTTATGGCCATCATAATAAGTAGGATTTATCTTACCTATGAGGTTGAGTCCCCATGTGGAAAATGGACATGGTTTTGTGAGTAGCCACAATTCTTAGGCTTTATCATGAATAATATTGACATGATTTTGACAAGGTACACATTTATTTACATATACATAGGCATCAGATTCCATAGTGGGCTAGTAATACCCAGCACACAAGAGTTTATTGGCAAGGACCGTTCTACTAGTGTGGACCACACAAATCCCTTCATGTACTTCATTAAGTGATAATATTGAATTTACCAAAGTTAAACAATGAATTAGAGTTCCACCATATCATCTATGATAGAGTGTGGCACCAAGTATGGTATAATGAGAGGTAATATAAGTGGAGGTTCTTTGTATTTTATGGGAAAGGTTAAGAGGGATAATGTTGTCATGGATGTAGGCATATATTTTGATATACCAAGGTATACTGGGACCAACAATATCACATACCATTTTATATGGTGGATTTTCATGATATAGCCTCAAGATATGTTAGATAAGGAACCGGTAATCAAGAATGTGATATGAAATTATTATTAATGAACCAATAGTTATCACTACATCAACAACCCTATTGTTGACTCGTGGTATTTATTCAAACTGAATATGATCAAAGTTCTATTTTATATTTTACACCATTTTCTTGTATGGAATGAGTTTTTCATCTTTGGTTTGGTACTAATCTATCACCTGGTTGATAATAAATTAAGAATCTCCATGAATATGTAAGTGTTTGATGTTCCATTGTACTACTAAATGAAGCCCTACAATGAGTGATTCATATTTTGCTATGTTTTTAGTATAAGTGAAACTGATATGGAATTCTTTAGGAATAAGATCCCCTTATTCTGTGATGAAGAGAATACCAGATCTGGATCCTTGAAAAGTTTAGGAACCATAAAAATAGAGTTTCTAGTATTTTGGCTTAGAATAAGTATTTTCTAGAGTCATGATTGACTCATCAGGAAAAGGGAACATGAGTGGCTTGGTATCTAACAAGGGTGCTTCTGTAAGATGATAAAAAATAACTTTCCCCTTAATGTAATTTTAATGGAAAAAATTGATCTCAAACTCACTTAAGAGTATTATCCATTTAGCCATACCACTAGTTAATGACACTTTGGAAAGTAGGTACTTGAAAGGTCCACTTTGGTAATGACTATGGTTTTATTATTGAGTACATAGTGTCATAAATTTTAGGCTGCAAACACCATTTTTAAATAATATTTTTTAGTGGATGTATAATTATGCTAATATTATACTGATGTTTGATTCAATTAGTAAACTACTCTTTCTTTCCCATGGTCATCATGTTGTGCCAAGAGTGCTTCCAAGGCATGTTCAAATCCTGAAATGTAGAGAAGCAAAAAATTTCTAGGTGTAGGTGGAGCTAAAATAAGTGGATTGACCAAATAATATTTTAACTATTTAAAGGCATTTTGACAATCAAAATTCCATTATAAAGTAGTGCCCTTCTTTAGAAAATGAGTAAAATGATGACATCTATCTGCCAACTAAGAAATGAAGCACCTGATAGACTAGATTTTGCCCTATAGGATGCAGAGATACTTTAAATCAAAAGTTAAAGGCATTTCTATAATGGATTTAACCTTGGTTGAATCAACTTTAATGCCATATAAGAGACAATGAAGCCTAATAATTTACCCAAAGTAATGCCAAAGATGCACTTTTTAGGGTTAAGATTTATTTTATATTCATGAATCCTTTCAAAGATCCTTCATAATACCTCTAGATGTGAAGATCTAGTATTTGATTTACCGAATATATAATCCATGTGGTCTTCAATGATATCATGCATCATGTCATGGAAAATGATAGTCATTTCACACTGGTAGGTGGCACCAACATTCTTTAGGCCAAATGACATCACTTAATAACAAAACATTCCCCGTAGAGTGGAGAATGTTATCTTATGATGATATTCTAATGTTATGTTGACCTGATTATATCTAGAGAAACCATCCATGAGAGACAACATCTCATATCCTGCCCTAGAATCTACAATCATATCAATATTAGGTAAAGGAAAGTCATCCTTTGGGCATGCCTTATTGATGTAAGATTATTGATCTTAGATTCTTGTATTCTCTTGGATTATATCAAATGGATTAGTAAAATCGACTAATGTAATAACAAAATCATCTAATAGATCAATGAAATCATCTAATAGATCAGTGAATTTATTCTGTATAGAGGTTTATTTGGCATCATCTGGACTCCATTTTTATAATTTTTTTTGAAAACCATATGTTTTCTCTTGAATATTCATAATATTCTATTATTTCACCTTAATATTGCATATATTTTTCATAAAAAATAGTAAATTATTCTACTAAAATATTTTATTATAGGTTAGAATTTTAACTTGTTTTTCATAGGTTTTGCTTGTTAAAGACCATAGTTTAAAACTTATAACTATTTATGCTACAGGACCTTAACTAAAGAAGTGGTATTTTGAGTCAAACAAATCCATATTACTTCACATTTTTATTTGGGCACTAGAACAAATTCACACTTCAATATGGGTTCAAAAAACTTATAAATATTCAAAGTTATTTACTTCCTTGCAAGTTTGTTTGATTTCTTGATTGTTTTGTGAGGTTCTTTTTTATGTGTATGCTCTCCTCTTTTGGGTGACTTATAAACACAAAAGTTCCTATTTTTCTTTACCATATTTTTCATTTAAATTTGTGGTGTGGATTTCATCACCTTCCCAAAAGTATTTAAGGGCATGTTGACTAAAGAAGTGACATCATAACATTATACCAAACCCCACTTATCCAGTGGGGTACATAAATTAATGAACATTGCCATTGTGAATAGTTAGATTTGTGATTACATAAAGTCATGTGAGGAAAATAACCTTGGGGAGTTCTTTCCAATATCCTAGGTTAATGTGTGATGACCTTGAAAGGAGTAATATTGGAAATGAGATTGAACTTCTTCATTGAAAAATTTACACACATGTACCACAAGGTATATAGGTATCATCTAGATATCCCATTATAAAATAGTAAGCAAACCCCAAATCTGGTAGCACTTCCTCGTAACCTTATGATTGAAGTGATTGTGAAGGGATAAGACATTATCATGAATTTCTTGATCTTGGATTGCTTCTTGATGCCTCTTTTTCCATGGATCATTCATTGATGTAGGGGTGCAAAGGTGACAACCCCTGAAGATCACCTTAATCATACAAACCTTGAGAGAGAAGGGGGATTAAAAACCCTACTAATAAATGTAATAATTTATTTAATAAACACTTGAATTTTTATTTTTTCTCAAGACAAGTGTTTCATAAGGATCAATAGATGTGATGAAAACCCACATCAATTATTAAATCACCTTGTAATGCATGTATGTTGTTACTTGATTATTGTATCAAACCTTGCTTACATTTGAGACCAAATAAAACCAATTAAGTCCAAGACCAAGACCATTTTACACACACAATGAGGAATTACTATACCAAATTTACAAGTCAAACCAAAGTGACATGTTATAACTTGGTCTTTATAACTATCTTGGTTATTCAAACCACACCGTTAGGCTACCTAATTTGAGCCAAAATTATTTATTTATTCCACATTGCCTTTTCAAACCAAGTCAACTTTATTTGTAAATTTAAAACCTATTCCAAATTCTTGTCAAACTTGTACTATTATTCCATTCAAATTATTCCATATCAAAGTTAAAAATAAAGTGCCATATTTGTCTTCTAGTCCCAATTTCAAACTTTAAGTTCCAAAATTCAAAACCAAGTTCCAATTATAGTTAAATTTATTCTAATGTCAACCCCTTTTATATTTTTAAGGTTTAAACTGAGTTTGAATCTTGATTCAAAATTACAAAAACCAAGTTTCCAAACTCTTGTGCCAACCTTTGCACATTCCAAGGTCCTAAAAGTGACTCAAGTCAAGTTAACTAAGCCTATTTTCATTTGTTCATAAGATCAAGTTTCCAAAGATTTTAACATCAAGACCAAGATACAAATATTTCCAAGTCCCAACTATTAAGCTTTGTGCATTTGAAACCTTTAAACCTCAAATTTGTGAACACACCCTTTGAGAATTAAATAGATTTTACTTGTTAAAACCATTGACATTGATATAACCTTTGATTGGTGTATTTCAAGTGACATAGGCAAGACAAATTTACCTTATACTATTTCAAAAAGTGCCATATACCAAGTCTAGTTAAGTTTATGATGTGTTTGAACCTCTTTTCAAAATGAAGATCATAGACTTAACCATGCCTATATACACACATAATGTGGCCATTTACAACCCCTCATTTGATGAAGAAGTGGTTTACAACCCTATGTATATGAACATATATATAAGACAAGGATGATCAATAATAACTTACTAATGTTTCATTCAATACCAAATTTAAACCACAATCCATTCCTTCTAATTATGCCAACTAACATTGAACAAGGTCAACAATACCAATAATACCTCTAACATGTGTCATTTGATACCAAATAGAGACCAAATCCAATATATCTTGTGAATTTTCCACCTAATTAGGAATATATACAAGACCAATTTACTCAATAAATATCTAACAATAAATATGAACATCTTGTTAGGTTGTTAGAGATGGGTGATAAATTTCCTCTAGTTTTCTCATTAAGAATTTATGTTACTTGGTCAGAACTCCTAAATAAACACCTCTAGATTTTCTAGATAACTAAACAAATACTATCCAATACCAAACATTTAATCAAACCATAGTGATGTTAGACAAAGGGAAATTTCAAGAAGTTAATCCTCCCACACAAATCTAAATTATTGCATCAAAATACAAGATAATCTAGCTCTGGCTACTTTAGCTAATTCATTAGCTGCATTAAAAGTGAAAAATCATACACTGGCAAAATCTAGTCTTATAATAAAATAACCATTGGATTTGTATAATTATCCTACATATAATTTAGATCCATTTGCAAAACAAACCTTAGTTGTAAACATGTTTAGTATACCCATTACAAAAACCAACTTAGCAACTAATCTCGATTAAAATCTCCTTGTAGATTCTAGCCAATAGGTGGTGGATAGTTCCTAGATAACATATTTTAATCCACACAGAGTACCATCCAAGGCACAACAAAACTTTATTCCATATTTTCCATAGATTTATTCTTCAAACATTCTAAAGACCTTGAAATAATAAGTTGTAAACACAATGGAACTACAACAACCGATTACAAATACTCCACCTCATTAAGTGGAAAATAGTACTCTATCTCTATAAGAGTAACCATTCCTCCAATTAAATAAGTGCCAACTAAACCCCACCTCAACAAGTGGCTAACAATATTCCATTACAATAAGTAACAACCAACCCCCAACCAATGTTGTCTAAACAACAAAATATTTCCATTAGTCAGCCACTTATATTACTTCCATCCAAGAAGGGGCTTATTTAATCCATCAAAAAATACCATACAAATAAAAAAAACCCCTATACAAGGGGTTAATATTAATCAATAGTAGATTCCTATCCATTCCAAAAAGTGTCATTGAATGTTCAACGAACTATTCCTCTATTCAAGCTTTAGTCTTGATCTAAAACTCAAAAGTTTTGATTGATAGATATTTCAAGAACACTAAAATAACATAGTAACAATGAATTCTCTAAGAAGAGATTTTTTATTACTCAAGATTGCAATACAACTATATGCTTATCTCTGGGAAGAGATGTTTGCTTTCCATTTTGGGTTACATCTTCATTTGTACACATTTTTAAAGTAGGAGGAGGATGTGTAAGGTCACCAATCTTGAGGGAGATTAAGTGGTTTGACTTCCACGATTTAAAATAATATAGAATTTAAGGAATTACTATTTTTAAAAACTTATTATTTTTAGACTGCATTACTAAAATTGAAATTTGGGGCACTTCCATTGGGTTTTTGGGGGTCAAAAACCATTCAGCAAAGCTCAATGCCATCTCACCACATTCTCCTCATTCTTATCTTTCCAATGATTCAAATGGGGATTCAAATGAATATATGGTGCAAAAGTTATGGCTCCTGAAAGTTCCATCATCAATTGGGGTAGAACCGTCACCCGAATTGTTGCTTGAATTGTTGCCCAAATCAAGTCTCCTTAAAATAAGCATAAAAGACAACAACAACAATAGAAAAACTAAAATCAAGGTGAAGATACCCATTATAATGAAGTTAATTATAAGAGTGTCCTTTATGACTACAATGTTTCAGGTTGAATCACTAGCAAACACATTGTTAACATTAAGATCAATCCTAAACCATTAACCAATAATACTCGAATAACTTCACCATCCATCTTAAGACCTCCACCCCCATTTTCTGATAATTTTACTTTGGTTTATAATTCCCAAATACCAATCAAAATCCAAGAGTTAACATGTTATGCATTTATAATCCTTCTTCTATTTATAGTAACCTTCCACTAACTCAAGGTTATGTAGTTACAACTTGATGCTCAAAGGTTACCATTCAAGGTCTTACAAAATTTTCATCAAAAAATACCATTCAAGGTCCTCAACATTAAAAGGCCAAGCTAATTTATCATATTAAGGACAAAACTTATGATGTTATGGAATAATTACAAAAGACACCTATGCAAATATCTATCTTAAATATTTTAAGTACATAAAATGTTTACAAAAAAATATTGAATGAGATTTTAAGCTAGTCTAAAGTTCTAAGTGACATTACACTTGATAAATTCCAAACACTTGTGAGTCATTTAGTTCCTTGCCAATAACTCACTTTTGATCAAACAAACATGTCATCCCTTGGACCTTTACATAACAATATACTTTATATAAAAACAATCATTTCCTAAGATAAGTTCAAAAGAGTCCTCATAGACAATGGTTTGGGGTTGGATATTGTAACATAGAATCTGATCAAAAAATTGGGATATATTTAGTAGATCTTTAGACAGATACCATTACCATCAAAGCTTATGATAATGAGGAGCATGAATCTCAAGGTAAAATTTGTTTACTTGTTATCATTAGGCCCTTAACCCAAGATAAATTATGGCATGTTCTGGATTTAGAACTCTCATATAATTTTCTCCTTGGGTGACCATGGATTTAGGAATTTCATGTTGTAACTTCTACCCTTCATCAATGCATCAAGTTTACCTATTATGGGTTATAAGTTACCATTCTTCATGACTTACAACCATATTAATTTTGTAAACATTTGGAATCAGAGTATGAAAGCTACAACTATCACTTCAGCATAGAGATTGTTCCCCAAAAGGATAAAGAGATAATTTATCAACCACCTAAATCCAATTATGTGGATCCAAGAAACCTTGCTTCCACTTCATCTAACTTAGCCATAGAAATATCCAATCATTTAATTGTTCAAGATAAAAGCCTAGGGGAATATAAAATTAGGAATGCATTTCATATAGATAAATCACCTAAAGCCCAAGCCTCTTCCAGTTCTAGAGCTAAAGCTAATGAAGCCCAAACCCCTTCCAGTTTTAGAGCTTCATACCATTCAAGAATCAGTTCAGAATAACAACAAACATTTGATTAATTAGTTTAATATTTTACACATGCCTTTGCTAGACCTTGGGGATTTAGATTATTCCTATTTGGGTGAACTCAACGATTCAATTGACCCACCAAAAAAAGATCAAGACCACTATACCACTTTTCTATCCATTTTAGAAGCTAGTTTCACACTACTTATGGAGAATACCACTAAAGTCAACATTATAACACCTACTAATCCTAAATAGATCAAAATTTGAGCATCCCTCACTGAAGAAGAATGTGAGATTCTTCCTACCCTCCTTCGAGTGTTTGTTAATATTTTTGCATGGTGTTATTTAGATATGCCAAGATTGAACCACTATTTAGTTATATCATCTTATTATAAACCCTGATGCTAATATAATAAAATATAAGTTGAAAAAAATGCACCCTCACATAGGCATTCCTATCAATAAAGAATTATAAAAACTATTGGAAGTAGGATGTATCCATCTTATTGATTATTCATAGTGGATATCAAACATATTATTGATTAACAAAAAGATGCAAAGAATCAGATTATGTACTGACTTCAGAGACATAAAATAAGCATGCCTAAAGTATTACTTTCCTTTACCCAATATTGATATGATTATAAATTCCATGATAGAGTATGAGATGTTTTCTCTTATGGATGGTTTCTTAGGATATAATCAGATTCAAATTGCACCAAAAGATCAACATAAGATAATGTTCACCACTCCACATGGAAATTTTTGTTATTAAGTGATGTCATTTGGCCTCAAGAATGTCGATGCCACATACCAACATGCCATGACTATCATTTTTCATGATATGATAAATGGTATTATTGAAGACTACATGGATGATATTTTAGGAAATCCAAGAGCAAATTAGGACATCCAGACATTATGAAGCATCTTTTAAAGGCTTCATGAATACAAGGTTAGTCTTAACCCTAAAAATTCCATCTTTAGTGTTACTTTAGGAAAATTACTAGGTTTAGTTATATTTCACTAAGGCATTGAAGTTGATACAACCAATGTTAAATCCACTACATAAATTCCTCCACCTTAAAATCTCAAGTAACTTCACATCCTATAGGGTAAAATTTAATCTATCGGATGATTTATTTCTCAGTTAGAAGATAGATGCCATCCCTTCTCTCATATTCTAAAGAAAGGTACCATTTTCTCATAGAATGTTGATTGTCAATAGGACTTTGAACAATTACAATAATATATGGCTAATCCACTTATTCTAGCTCTACCTACACATGGAAATTCATTGCTTCTTTACATCTCAACAACTAATTATGCCTTGGGGCACTCCTGAAACAACACAATGATCAAGGGAAAGAATGAGAATTATATTATTTGAGTTGCACATTGATTGCCTATGAACATAATTATAACTCAATTGAAAAAACCTATTTAGCCATGGTGTTTATAGCCCAAAAATTATGCCACTATATTCTCAATAACAAGACCATTTTCATTACCAAAGTGGACCCACTCAAATATATACTTTCCAAGGTAACCTTAACTAGTCATGTACGGATAAGTAAATCATGATATTGAGTGAATTTGAGATTGAATATGTTCATCCAAAGGACACCAAGGGGTAAAAATTTGTAGATCAATTTGTTTAAAGAACTCTTATTAGATACCAAGCCACTTATTTTTAATTTTCCTAATGAGTCAATCATGACTCTATATGACATTTAGTCTGTGCCTCAACACTAGACCCTTTATTTTGATGGTTCCTATAATTCTCATGGATCAAGATTTGGTATTATATTCATTATGATACAAGGGGATATCATTATTAAAGCCTTTCAAATTGGTTTCACTTATACCAATAATATTACATAATATGAATCACTCATCATAGGGATTCATCTCGGGGTATAATGGAACATCAAGTATCTAAATGTTTATGGAGACTCTCAAATAATTATTACCCAAGTGACAGAGTAATACCAAACAAAAGATGATAAGATTATTCCTTAAAAGAATATGGTGGATCATCTTAAATAGAGATTTGAGCACATTCAATTTGAATAAATTCTAAGAGATAGTAATATAAATATCAATGTAATGGTAAAAATTGGTTCCCTAATAACAATTGTAGATCATGTTATTGATTACTAGTTTATTATTGAACATCTCTTAAAGCTATCTCACAAACATTCAAAATCTAAAGTAGTATGTGATATTTTTGGTCTCATCTCATCTTGGTACTCTAACATATATTCCTAGCTCTATGACAACATTATTCCTTTCAATATTTCCCATAAAAAATCCTTCATTCATTCCAATTCTACTTATACCATTCTCACTGCCACTCTCTATCATAGAGGATATGATGGAACTCTAATTCACTATTTAGTTTCAACATAGTCCACATTAATGCTTAAATAAGTACATGAGGGGATTTGTGGGTCTCACATTAGTGGCATGGTCCTTGCCAAGAAACTCCTATGTATAGGGTATTACTAGCATATTATGGAAGTTGATGCATGTGCATATGTAAAAAAGTGTGTGGTTTGTCAAAAGCATGCCAATCTCATTCATGTGCCAACTTTACCACTTCATATGATCACTACACCATGGCCATTTTACACATGGGGACTCGATCTCATATTGAAAATCAATTCAATTTCATAAGACAACCATAAACATATCCTTACTATAATTGAATACATTACTAAGTGGGTTGAATCAATTATAATCACTTAATTAGTAGGGAAGGAGATATCCAAATTCATCCTCAATCATCTCATTTATCTCTTTGGCATTACCTCTATTTTCATTTCTAACATTGGCATATCCTTAAAAAATAAGGACATCAAATCCATATGTGTCAAATACCAAATCACACAACACTTTTCTTCCACCTATTTTCCTCAAAGTAATGGCCAGGCCAAAACATCTAACAAAACCTTGATACAAATTATTAAAAATATCATTAATGTTTTTCATTATTATTGGCATCTACAAATTTATCATTATTCTAATTACAAATTAATCACCTTGATTGATTATCCTAATTGTTCCTCTAATATGAAATTATAGGGATTTAAAATAACCCAATTTTTTTTTTAAAATTTATTGCCTCACTAAGGTGATGTGATATGGGTAAGTCAATGGAATGGAGTGTGGTCAAGGTGGCTTATCAGTAATGATAAAGCATGATCTCTCCTTTTCTACTATCCCCAATCAATCATCAAGTGCCTACTCATAATTTATCAAAATGAAAATCTACCCTACTGGGGAAAACTATTGAGATTGATCAATGATCAAAATTTTCCCTAATGGGTCAGCTTGTATCAGTGATCAAATCCACCCTAATGGGTAAAGTTATTGTGATAAATTATAACTATTATTTTATGAGCCATGTCCATTATTTATTTCATTTTAGCTTTTTCCTCTCTTTTTTGAGGACTTTTTTGTTTCCACTTCTTCTCCAATCATTCTCTTGAGGTGGAATTTAGGGTTAATCAAGTCCCCTTTGGCACATCAATATGAGTTTATTGACTCATAAAATTTTAAAAATAGAATGGAGAAATCATTATTCAAGCATTATCAAATTTATTTTGGATGACTTTTTTAATCTTTAAAAAGATGTTACTATGCTGAGTGTGTCACAAACACCTTCTCAAATAGGGGTGATGGGTGTTGTTTACCCCTTCATTTAATCAATCTAAGGTTGATTTCATTCATACCAAGTTTGGTGTTTGATGGATATATGCAACAAGGTAATTTGGTGATTTGGCTAACAGTAGTGTTTTAGGGTTTTTGATGGAGCAATTAATCCTAAGTTTGATTCTATCTTGCTGAAATTGAAAATTGCTTAATTACTTGTAAATAAAAACACTCTATTATTGAATCAAAAGAACACTTGTTGGAATGAGAAACACACTTTATGGAATGAGAAACACACTTTCTAGAATTAGAAACACACTTATTATATTTGGAGACATACTTGCTATCTAAGATTATAGAATTGAATTTACTTATTAATGAAAATTTCACATTAATGAAATCAATACTAAGGAAAGTAAATAGGAAACAAATATACACACATAAATAGAGATGGTATTATAAGTTAACAATCCATACTTACACATAAACAATATTATTAAAACTTGAATGAATAATTAAATGACAAACATAACTACCACATGGGTCCTAGTTTCTTTAGGTGAGTGGGCCCTTGTTCTCCCTCGAATCATGATGAAATCAACTCAGTATTTATAAAACTAGAAAAAGCTTCATTGATTGATAAAAAGAGTCAAAAATTGGAATAATAAATTTGATGTTAATAATATCTTACATGTTGATCCCTAGGAAGTAGTAGGAAATGATACTTTATTCTACTATACTATTTGTCTGGTATCCTAGATTACATTCAACAAACTAACAATATAATGAGATCACAATAGTGATTAAACTAACTTTTAAAACAAAAATATGCATTTCAACTACTCACACTCCAAGAAGGAACATTAGAAAGTAGGGAAATGCATGCCAAGATTATTTAATTAGTTACATCATTTTGTCTTTATAGTATTAGATCAAGTACCCCAAAATCTTACTGTAGATACAATGATGGTATTTTAGATATTCTATAACTAGAAGTACTATAAGTATAAATCCTAAAAGTGGGTGTAGACATAATCTATAAATAGTCTTATAGACTCTTATAAAATATTTGAAGTTTTATCAAAAGTGTCTTAGGCATATGCCAACGTAATACTGGAGTTCTACTGACAAGTTTAGGAGCTTCATGGTTCACTCATAGAATGCTTGTAGTACTCTAGAGCTCAATTGTCAAAGTCTAGAGCTTTACTGATAGACTCTGAAGCTCTATTGATAAACTTTAGAGCTTTATTGATAAACTCTAGAGCTTTATTTTAGGGTACCATCTTACTCCAGGCTCATTCCAAAGGTTGACTTACTACACCATAACTCTTAATATTGGTTTATATTTGATTATAATTCTTGCATATGTAAAAATGGATAACTAACCATGCCAAATGTTATAACATAGTGATAATAATGAGAAAACTAGACTCACACAAACCAACAAGATATAAGTATCTATTTTCTACTTTAGATTGACCCAAGTCTTAAGATTTATGAAATAATAAATCCAAGATAGTAGGTTAATAGGTGTAATAGAGGTGATTATGGATATAATGAGTCATAAGTTGGACTCATCATTCACCTCACACTTTACCTTTTTACAGTCCTATTACAAAATTTCTTTATCTACCTTCATAATTATGCACCCTTTGCTACCGGTGTGAGCTAAGATCATATATATAATATGGGTGAAACATGTTGTCTTCAGTTGCAACTGTAAATCCCATATCTCATATAATAAATTAGAGCCATCTTTCAAACTACTTAGAGGATTGAGTTGATGTATTATGTCATGGTGACATGGGGATGAGGAGGAGTGATGGTCAATACTGCATTCTAATCCATGGGTTTCTTCTCTCATCTATCATAGATTTTGTAATTATTTGTACCACTACCTGAGCCTTCGTAAACTCTACCTTAAATTGGTTGGGGAAATAAAATATCTTATCTTAAAGGGGACACTTAATGTGCCCCATATTGTTTCACTTGCTAGTAGTACCTTAAATGATGTTGGGTAAACATGTCAAGATTGGTGGTGCTATCATAGAGAGCTTGTAATTAATGATTTTAAATGTGTCGGTGATAAAAATAGTTAGTTGTGAATTCATTGGGAAGTTTTTAAGAAATGGTGAATGAAGGATTGATACACAACCCTACTATCCTTGATTTATCAAAATAATCTTCATTTCTTTATCCCAAAGCAATTTGGTTCTTGAAAGTAGAGAGGAGAGCCCTGAGTTGTGATTCTCCTACAAATGGGTTGATGATGAATCCAAAATAGTTACCTAAGATCATGTCACATAAGTAAAATTCACATAATAATTCTTGGTGGTTAGGGGTGATTTTTACAAAGATTTCCATAGACTTTATATGATCATTAATCTCATAGGGAAGATCATAGGAAATTATTAATAAGTTCCATCTACAAAATTATTCGTGGAGGAAAATACTATAGGTAGAATAAGGTTGCCTACAAGCAAAAAGCTCACAAGAAACTTGGAGAGTGACTTTAACCTTATGAATTTGTTGTTGTCATTCTTAAAAATATTTCTTTATCTTCTTGTTTACTTCTATTAGTTTTGTATTTTCTCTTTTTATACCTCTAATTTCCTCATAAGTTTCATTCCATGCATTTACTATATCAGGATAGGAAACTAAAGTTTGAACTATTTGGTCTAATCATGATTTAGAAGGTGGGGTATTTTTGATTGACCAATGCTTTAAGCTCAATTACCCTTGATTTAATCACTCCTATTTTAATATCATTTTATATAGATTGATCTTTAATCCCTTCTATTAATTTTTGTACATAAGATAGGGCAACATCCTTACCTTTTAGTTTTATCATTAAAGAGGCAATCATATCTACTTGATGTTTGATGGTTGCTTTAAATTTGGAGAGTAAGAGGGATTGATATAGGTCTACCTCTTCATCTAAGATAGATAAATGTGTTTATTATTTGATCATTAGAGCTTTCCTTTTATCAATATTTAATCTAGAAGATGAAGGTGGAGGAGATGGTGAGGAACCTACCATAGTTCTTTGTAATTCATCATTCATAGAGGTGTCTGTTGGGGCCAACATACCCCTAATTCTTAAAATTAGGGCCCTTGAGATGTATTAAACGTTTTTATTGTTAATTTGGGTGTGATCCTAAGTTTTAGTATAATTTGAAGATCATCCATTGTGATAAGGTGGCATTTTTTAATTTAAATCCTAGTGTGCTAAATGCTTCTAACATTTCACCTTGTTTTGTAAGAAATGTAGGTTTCATGGAAAATACTAGTTTTTACTAGGAAACAGATCCACTAGAGTTATACCAGTAGTTGGTTTTATAAGTCTTAACCTTAGTCCCTTTTTTCAAAAAACCTTGAGTTTAAAACCCTAGGGTTGAAACCCTCAAGATTGAATTCAAATTTTGGCAGGAGTATTTTGGCAAGGATGTTTAAAATAATATTTTAGACCTATGATTAATTTTATATTAGGGATTTGTTATGTTTATTAATGCTACTAGACCTTAATATAAAATTAATACTAAGTCCTTGTACATTCTTTTAAATATCTTCGCTTGTCTTAACTACCTCATGAAGTACCTTGACAAGGCCCCCTTTTAATTAAAATTTAGCCTAAGTCTTTATCCTAAGACCCCCTTCATATTTATTAATATGAATAGGGACATATAATAAAATCTTAGCCTAAGTTTTATTAATAAAAGGTCCTAACCTAAACTTATTACGTCTTGTAAGATCCAATGACCCATGCTTGATCATGCAATTTGATCCAATGATGCATGACAAAGGAAGATATGATGATCTGTGATTCATCATAGGGTTTGATCTAATGGTATGAACTAGGAGTTAAAAGGTAAAACCCCATGAGGATGAAAAGTGGTAACTACTCACACTAAACTACATCAGTAAGGGTCCCACTTATTTAATGCAACCAATCACATGTAACACCTCAGATCTTGATCCAATGGCCATCACTCTTCTGATCCAATAAAGTGCACTAATTCCATGATCCTGGGAAGCCCCTCAAAAATTCCACATGGCATTCTTACATTTGACTATAAGGACTTTATGGAATTAAATTTGATGTTTATGCACACATCATTTGATGCCTGCCAAGACGTCTATGATGGTAGTGAGACCATCAAATTTAAGTTTATCTAATGTTTTTGCCTAGGTAGGGGGCATGTTTTGAGTGTTTTAATAGGCCTTGCATTTATATTTTGAGTAAGATTAGAGTAATTTGTTTAGCTTAAGTCTTTAGTTAGATCTTTAGACTAATTTAAACATTATGTATCTTGTAGGATACAATGACCCTATCATGATCACACCAATTTGATCCAACGGTGTGAAATGTTTGAGCATAACTTGGTAGGCCCAAAAAATTGACACATGGAGAAATCTCAAGGATTGGAGATCAGTGGTGTGAAAGCATGCTAGGTAGCATAATTTTGATACTTAAGACTTATAGCGACCATGAGATAAAAATATTGAGATTATAATTGATGGTTCACACTAAATCTATAGATCTTGATCTAGTGGTGCAAAGAACAAAAGGAATTCAAAGACCAAGGGCTAGTTGTCCCTTGGAAAAATATGAAAATTACTGCAAAAAGAAGCTAAATGGAGGCCACATAGGTAAAAGATGGTAGAACTTGGATTTTGTCCACCTAGAAATGTAAAGGTATAAAATCAAGTATTAATTAGATCTTGAGGCATGAGCAAGCCTAAATCCCAATCACCACCACCATTAAAGCTCCTAAGAGACCTAAAACTTGCATAAAATGGGAAACTATGAGTAATTAAATTACAATTAAAGATTACTAATCAATTTTAAGCACAAAAAAGAGAAATCCAGAGGTTTTTATCGAGCCAGTACAAAGAATTTTTTAAGGTTTAATAAATAATGGCAATGGGTAGACAACAATGGCAGGAAAAATTTAAACTTTACCTATCTACAGACCATTTGGGTAGAGTTTTCAAGGATATAGAGTTGGACATCAAGGCATTGAATAATGGGTGCAAGAACTAGTTTGAGATTTACTTGACCATCAATGAGATGCAACCCATTACCCAGAATGAAATAAGAATTGAAGTAATCAACATTAGATATAGGGACTTGGTAGTAGTACAATTGGCTAGTCTCCACCATGTAACTGCCAAACTAGAGGTACTTCATTATATTGATGTGCTTGCTCCTTTTTTTATAGATTATAGAGTAGATGAGGATTGGATTATTAGGGATGGCACATCCAAGAGAGTATATTATGTTGCCCTTGTAGCATTTGAGGGTTACTATAATTTCCCTCAGTCCCATTTGGATTTACCCATAATTAAGTATTGGACCACCAAAAATGACCTAGATATTATTCTTAGACCTTGGCTTAATCAGGGAAACTATGTTTTTAAAGATTTCTAAGGTAGAATTATAATTACCCAATTTAGGGAAGGGATTAGGGTTGTCATGACCTTACTAAATAGAATCTTTGGGGCTACCACAACTACTTATGTTAACCCTACCTAGGTTTCATAAGTATATTTCCTAATAGAGCAACAACTCACCCCTCCCATTGGGGAAATGATAAGTATTCACTTAGGTAGGCAATTAATAGCCATAAAGAGAAAGATATAAAAAAAATTCATGATGTCTTACTTTCTTGATGCATTTATGGCCTCCACCAAGTTCCCCCATATCAAGAATTTGTCTCCTAGTAGTAGAATCTTAGTTTCTCACCACTACTCCAAACTCCATATCTTCAAGTATATAAACCAAATGCAATTCATTTTTGATGGAATCTATCCCTCCTTGGTTGAGGTTATCATTGGATTTACCATGCCTAGGATGCACCCCCTGATCAAGAGATATGTGGAGATGATGGGGGATGTATGTTACTATGTGGACTACATAATAATAAGAATTGAGGGAACCATGTCCTCAATTTTTAGATTACCTATCTATGTGCCACCCAAGATTTCTAAGAAATAAATTACTTTATAAATCCTAAATGGAATTGATGGAGTGTGCAAAGAAAAGAAGGGCCTCATCTATCCCTTCCCTCTTATAATTGGGAGGACCACACTACAATATTAGAAGCAAATAGACCTTATGTCTAGGTAAAGAAGAGCCTTTATCTTACAAATTTATGAACTTATAATGTGGGACCCTAGAGGAATAATAAATAATCATTTTCAAAACAAGAAGATGTTAAAATAGGTATATGAGAATCAACTTAGGTGTTTTGACCATATTTACACCAAGGCAAGCAGTTTTGAGGAGTTCTTGGTAAGATTGAATGATTGTAATGTCAAACTAAGAGCATAGGTTGATACATGAGTAGAAGCCAACATAGGACATTTAGAAAATTCACCCTCTTTAATATCATTTTCTTCTTTCTACCTCAATACCACCTCAAGGATCTTCCCAAGCAGAGGTGTCACCATCACAAACACCCCCTCAAATAGTTTTGCCACCTCCTTAGGACCTTGGTAAGTAAAAATTAGAAGAAATACCAGGAGAGGGAACATCATATTTAGGTCTTCCACAACAACCACCACCTCTAGTGGATTTGGTAGACATGGTGGATCTTGAGACATATGAGACAATGGAGGAGGTTTTCAAAGCTCTTGAGGAGATTTATGGTTTAGATAAGGAATACATAGATGAAGACCCTACTACTCAAGTAAGGCAACTTGTAGAGGCTCCTAGATAATTGGAGGGGGGTGAGAAGGATAAAGGGAAATAAAATGAGCTGGCCTTAGCCACAAATACCATCTAAAGGAAGAGGAAGGCAGAGTTGGCCCTTGTTCGTGCTAGTTCTAAAAGGCCAAAACTCCCATTTGTGCATCCAGCCCAAGAAATAAACTTGTTTTGTGATGAGTTCCCCATTTATGGGCCAGTCATTCTTGATTGATTCATTTATGGGAAATTGAAAAATATTCCCACCATGGCCCATTCATGGGCATTAAATCAAAGCATCAATATTGATAAGGACCTCCAACCCTGGGTTATAGAGATGATGAAGGAACAAGAGGAAAGGAGAATAATGGAGGTAAAAATATTTGGTGGCAAGAGAATGGATGCTCTACGAGAGTCTAGTAGCATCAAAGTTTAAATCCTAGAAGCCACCCAACTAACTAAGCCTACCACTATAGTTTACTTCAATATAGATACCATATACTTAGAAAAGATCACCACAAGGAAAGTTATGGTTGGTACAGAAGAGTTTACCTTTCAAAAGGTGGAAACTCTTACAAGCCTAACTCTAGTAGGAGTAAAAGTAGTGGGAAAACATCCCATCTATTAAGAGGATGTGGAGAGCCTAGTTCGAGCCCATTCAGTGCAAGTCATGGCTAGAATCAGGGGACTGAAGCAATAGATTGCCAACTCAAGGAAGGAAAAACAAGACTTGGAGGCCCAGTCCATCCTTTCTATGCCTAAGGATATGATTAGGTTGTTTAATGAGTCCTTCTTTGACATATTTGAAGCCTTAAAAGTTATGAATCTCAAAGAGGATGCATTAATGTAAAAATATCAAGAAACTAAGGCTTTGGTCATCTAGTGGTAGGCTTTAGAGGACCAAATTACTGAGCTCATCAATGTACAAGTAAAGATACAAATCCTAGAATTTAGGGCTATTAGTCTAGGACACTTAAGTTTAATACTAAGAATTGTTGTTAAGAATGTGTAGGATTTAAGCACATGGCACAATAATGTTAGTGAAATCATAAGGGGAGATGAAGTTTTGATCAATAAGATTGATAAACTCCTAGGAATAATGTTGATAGAGCCTTCACAACCCACTGCTATGGGTTTGATCGATGATGAAGAGTTAAAACAAAGATCCACTACCACCCTCTAATATATCAGAGGGAGAATCCATGGCTAATCTAGTGATGAGAACCATAATATAATGGATCTCATATTCAATTAAAGTGAGTGAATAACAAAGGCTTATAGCATCAAAGAGGCCATGCTGAGAAATGACAAAGAATTTGACAAATTAGTAGATCAAGAAGAGGGATGTTTGATGAAACCTGTAGTAGATATTGAGATGATCAATGAACAACATACTAAGGCTAACAACATCCTATAAAAAATATAACTAGGAGGCCCACCACCAGCCTAATAAAAGATTCTATACATTGTAATTTTACATACATTTTGTAAAAATGGAATATTTTATTGTATAAATATATGTTATTTTGTTAGCATATATAGTTTTAGGTCAGTCTAACGTAGAAGGTAAAGTGTATAATAGAATTATCTTACAAGGAAAACTATCCTTAATGTAAGCATATGTATCTTGAGAACTAACCAATACACCACCTATGTTTTTATAAATAGGTAGTGTTACCATTGTGTAAAGAGAGAGATTTTTGAGAAAAAATTGTATACTTGCACCAATTAATACAACTAAGGAATTCAAAAAATATTTTCCATCTTGTTGTGTTTATAGTTGTTATCTTTTATCTCAATTATTTATCTGGATCTTGAATTTAAATGGTTTCTTTAATTTATGAACTACATTTTCTCATTTATAGGGTTGCTAATATGTGTTATGCTAGGTTAGTTAAAAATATCTTGAGTTGATTCATTTTAATTTTTTCTACATCAAAGATGTGTATTATCTGTTTCTATGTAGTAACAAAATATTAAAAGTACACTTGATTCTTGTAAATTCAATTCATCCTAAAAAATCAGCCTAGTTTGTAATGAAAATTGAGCATTAGCTATTTTACATTATAAATTAGTTTAGATGTATGTTTAGGGAACTAAAACTTTGTCATAATGTTTGAGTTAAAGACTTGTAATCACACTTGTTTCCTTTCTACCTTAGCCTCTCCTCTTTTCTCTTTTTTTACAAAGATCTTCATTATAGATTAGATTTCAGTGTCAATATCCATTTAGTTTAGAATAACATCATCCTTTGACTAAGCATTATAAATAGTGGTAAGGGATGAACTAATGTGGCTCCCAACCACAAAATAATATAAATATTATGGAATAGTCTACTTTGGTCTGATGCTATTTCACCACAGGCATCCTAATTGCCAAATACCTACAACTCATGTTCTGAATTCTTTGGATTCTTAAATGAGAAGTGTTCATTAAATACTAAGAGAAATTATGGTACATTTAGAGGCATCAATAAGAGAATCTCCACTGGTGCTATAAGGAGGGCCTATTGATGCTAATTAGTCAAGAATTAGTTTCATCTTTACACCTTTGGGTAGATCTTTGCTCCCAAGTGTAAAGATTAGTGGTCTTGGAGGTTTTTGACATATCTTTGTGCTTTATTGAGGCAAATATCATGGTTATTTGGTAAATTATTGTTTAATTCTAGTAAATATAGCATTAAATTTGAATATTTGAATAATTTGAAATTAGAATGACTTATTTTGATCAAAGATCAGGTGATCACTTGCAAATTTTGGTTCATCTCAAACTCAAACTTATAAATATTAATTATATTTACATAATGAGATGCTTGCTTGAGCTACCTTAGTATAAATTTGATGTCCATTGTCATTATCTACATAAATATTTAAATAATTATCCTAGTGTGCATGCTTATTCCTTGCTTCTTGTAAATATTAACTTGATACACTATATTTCAAATAGGGTTTCACACCTTCAAGCTAGAATTGCCTAGAATTCACACCAAATCATGCTAAAAACAAGGGATCCTTTGAGCTACAAATTCATCAGAGAATCATGCATGATAAAGGTAGATGAATACTTTCCAAGTCTTTACCCACTTCTCCTATTCAAGGTACCTTTGCATTCAAACCACATTTAGGTATGGCTTGGTTAGGGAGTTCCCCAATTAATGGACAAGGGGTAGTCCATGATTTACCATGTAATCCTGAGAAGTATTTTCTAATATTTAGTCCTCCTAGTATTGTAACTATGAAGGAACATGTTAAGTATTTTAAAGTTTATTTAAAGTTATTAAATGCCATACATGAGGATGTATCATGTAGACTATTTACCTTTACTTTCAAAGATGAAACATATGAATTGTTCCTCAATTTGCCTAATGATTTCATTACCTCCTAGAATTATTTCAACACCCTTTTCATTAATCAATTTGGTAAGATTATTATTCCATCTATAATTTATAATCAATTCACAACCATCAAGAGAGATGCAAGTGAGCCTATAAGGTCTTTCAATGCCAGATTTTAGAAAATGTATAGTAGGACTATGGAACCCTACAAGCCTAATGATGTTCTAACCCTAGATATCTACAAAGATGTAGTAGATCTCATAAATTATATATTCCTAAAGAGATATATTCCAATTATAGATTTATTATCCCAAGCCTATTTCAAGACAATAGTTATCAGTGATCAAATGCAACCGCAAGGTCAAATGGCTTACTTCATTCCTAATGTTAACCCACATATGCCTACTTTGAACCTTTTTTCAAAAAATAAGAAAAACACCCCTACTCTTAATCAACTCCTAGCTTTGAACATTCTCTCCACTAGCTATGCTGCTCTTAATCAAAATCTAGGATTCCTAAATCACCAAGTTACTAATGGATCTTATACTAGTTGTCAGAAATCCTTAATACCAATTCTCGATTCAAGAAATAATCAAGTCCATAATTTTGAGACCCCTAAAAATGAAAATGAATCTATTTTGAAAATGGTCCAAAAGCTCAACATTGATTTCCTTTAGTTATAAAAATAAGTTGGTAATACTTGTGAAAGTTTTGGAAGGAACATTACTTTCCAGAAGTTCAACAGACCAAGAGATAGGTTTTAGAATGATAGCTTCTACAATAAAAATACTAATGAACCCTTTACTAGTAATAAAACCATGAACATTAATCTCATATACATTGCTTTACTTGACTACTACAAAGTGAACACCACTGCTAAGCATGGTGAGAATGATTACATTGAATTCTACAAAGCCTTTAAAGATTTTCAAGAAGAACTAGATAAATTTGAAGTAGTCCCTAACAAGGATAGTTACATAAATGCTTTTGGCTCTAAGTCATCAGACTAGGTCCACATGGTAAAAGCCTTCCAATTCCCTTTTCAAGAAGATAATGAACCTAAGAATATTACTGAAGAGATTCAAACATTTGAACAATTCTTGAGGACCTACCCTATGAGGAATAGGGAGCAAAAACAACCTTTTACCACTTCAACTCCTCCTAATAACTATGGGACCCCTCCTAACACTACTTCAATAAATGACCCTGGACCACCCAAAGGAAGTTCTTCAAAGCCTAGTACTGATTCAACAAGCAAGACTGGCTATAACATTATTGAAGACATGATGAAAATTAAGGACAATATTAATTTTCATGAGTTAACTCAAATTATTGAACAAAAAGACTTGTTGTTAGAGTCTTTGTCTAAGAAACTTGGGAAGTCACCCAGGGATGATAGTGCAAATGTAACCATGCAAACAGCCAAAGCAGAATCTCCCCCATCCTTTCTCATGGTTATGATATTTGGTAAAAGCCTCCATAATTATCTTCTAGATTATGGGGCTTTAACCAATATTATGCCTACAAGAATGTGTGAATAGCTAGGACAAACTCCAATCAATTTCGATAGGGTAGTTACCCAATTGGAAAAATCAAGAGTCAAAGTCATTGGGGAATTATTAAATGTACACATGCAGTTGGCCAGTGAACCAAGAGTGCAATAATTTATTGGCATCCAAGTAGTGGACATTACAAATGCATATCATCTACTTTTAAGTAGATAATGGACCAAGGACTTAAATGGATATATGTCTACTAATTGTTCACATCTATGGCTACCCTGAAAAGGTGTCCCAAATCAGATAAGGGTAGAAAGGGAGCCAAGAATGAAGCATATGATTACTGAGTATAATGTAGTAAATGAGAGAGTTTATTTCCTTGATTATAACTTGGGAGTATTCACCTTAGAGACTATAAAAATGGTTGGTTCCTAAGACACTCTTGTTATACCTAGTTTGTGGAAACTTTGTGTTGATGGTGCTAAATACAAGTCTAGATCTAGAGTTGGTATTGTTTTAATAGACCCTATTGATAAACAATATCATGCATATTATAGAATACAATTCCCATGCACCTATAACCTAGTTAAATATGAGGCTCTCATTTTGGGGTTATAATTTGATATTAAAAACAAAGTCAAAGAGCTACTAGTTTATGAGGACTCTGAACTTGTAGTCAATCAGGTGAGAAGCAAATACTAGTGCAAGCTTTCATACCTCAAAAGTTATAAATTTAGAGACTATTATTTAATAGAGTCATTTGATGCATTCAACATCCTATTTATCCCTAAAGAATAAAACAAGGCTACTGATGAACTAGCTTTTGATGTAGCCAACCTAATGCCTGACCAAGATTCTCCTAATTTTATTATTGAGTTAGTACCCTACCACTCAATCTTAGATAATGTGAACAAATTCCAAGTATTCAATGATGATCATTAGATCTTGGAATTCATGACTAATTTAGGAGATTTTGAATCTCAAATTATTGATGAAACTGATGAAGGCACCCTTGAAAGGGAGTTCAATGGAAAGATCATCCAACTAAGTGATAATAAGATACCTAAAAGGATGGTTTCACTAGAAGGGTTATTTGACCAAGATAAGCTCACTAAAAAACCTAAGGTCCCCAAGGTAAGTGGGAAAGACTATAATGCAGTAAATATGGGACCCCAAGATCAACCCCAACAAGTTAATAAAGGGAAGGCTTGCATAGAAATGGAAAATGGGAAAGCTAGAGAGTTTCTCACCAAGTATAAAGACACAATAGCCTAGTCTTATGATGATTTAAAAATATTTGATCCCAGGGTTATCACCCATACTATACCCCTTAAGGAAAATTGTAAACCTTTCAAGCAGAAATAGAGACATGTTAACCCTATGCTAGAACCCATGATATATAAAGAAGTTAAGAAGCTATTGGATGTAAAGATTGTATTTCCCATTCAACATTCCACTTGGGTTGCCAATTTGGTTCTAGTAAAAAAAAAGAATGGTGAAATTAGGTTATACATTGACTTCAAGAACTTGAACAAAGCATCTAAAAAGGACAATTACCCCTTGCCTCTCTAGACCAAGTAATACAATTTTTTTTAGGATCAACCATGATGTCTTTCTTTGATGGATTTTTAGGGTATAACCAAGTGTTAGTCAATAGAGAGGACATAATGAAGACAACCTTTACTATTAAGTGGGTAAATTTTGTATATAAGAGGATACCCTTTGGACTAATCAATGTAGGGGCTACATTATAAAGAGCCATGGTCTATGCTTTCTAAGGTCTAGTTGGAAAATGCATCATAATCTACATAGAAAACCTAAAATATTCTCCAAAAATAGGGAAAATCATTTCACATACCTTTAACAAGTATTTGAGAGATGCAAAAGGTATGGTATTTCTCTCAACCCCAAGAAAAGCATCTTTTATGTTATTGAAGGAAATTTTCTAGGTCATGTCATCACTAAGGATAGGATCTCTATAGATCTTGAAAGAGTGGAAGCCATTTCTAAGAAAGAGCTTCTAAATAGTTAGAAGGAACTAAAGTCATTCTTTATAAAGATAATCTTTGTGAGGAAATTCATCTTAGGGTTTGTTGAGATTGTTAAACCATTAAATGGCATGCTTAAGAAGGATGCCAAGGTTACTTGGAATGAGGAATCCAATAAATCATTTAACAATATCAAATAAGCAATTAGTCAAGCCCTAGTATTGATAAGTCTAAGATTTTCAAAGGAATTTTACTTGTATTCATTTGCTTCTGATCACACCATAGCAGTAATCCTAATTTAGAAAGTTTATGGGAATAATCACCTAATAGATTTTATGAGTACCAATTTCAAGAATGCTAAAATAAGATATCCCCTAATTGACAAGAAAGCATATGCACTGGTAAAATTAGTAAAGAAGTTTAGGCATTACATCCTTAGAAATAAAGTACATACTATCTTACCAGACCTAGCCACAAAGCTCATGCTAAGTCAAAATGATTTGGGTGAGCATAGAGGCAAGTAGATGCCATTTCTACAAGAATATGATATATAGATGAAAATTGCTAAGCTGACAAGGTGTTAAGGCCTTGTCCAAATGATTGCCAACACTAGTCCCATGCTATATATCATGCAAGTTGAACATTAAGACTTCTAACCTAATGAGTGGTATGATTCCTTGATTCACTTGTTGATTAATGGTGCTTGTCCTATAGGGATTATAAGGGAACAAAAACTATCCCTAAGACTCAAAGCTTCTCACTATTTGATTAAAGATTGAGTATTGTATATAACAAACTTTAAAGGAGTCTATTTAAGGTGTGTCTCTAAGGAAGAAGCTTCTCAGATCATGAGTAATTTCCATGAAAAACTAGGTAGTGGACATCCATCAAGAAGAAAAATAACCCATAAAGTCCTTAGGGTTGGTTACTATTGGCCTACCATTTTCAAATATGCTCAAAAACATGTGAGGGAATGCCATTATTGTCAAATATTAAGTACCAAAGAACCAAAGGCAGTCATGCCTTTACAACCAGTGATGATTGAAAAGCCCTTTACACAATAGGGATTGGATTTCATAGGAGTTATTAACCCTAATTCTTTTAAAGGCCACAAATATTTCCTAACTGCTATAGACTATTGCACAAGATGGACTGAGGCTATAACCACCAAACAATGTAGGATAGAAGAAGTGACCAACTTCCTAGAAGAAAACATTTATACAAGATTTGGAACCCTAGTCTCCTTGGTGTGTGATAATGGATCAGCCTTTGTGTCCATATAGATGACCAAATGGGATTATGACAATGACATTTCTGTAAATTTTGATTCAAACCATTTCCCCTAGGGAAATGGAGTTTTTTAATCCACTAATAAGAATATGATCAAGGCAATCAAAAAATCAGCTGAAGATAAACCTAGGTCTTGGCACAAGATTTTCAAGTATGCTCTATGGGTAGATAAGATCAAAATTAATAAAGATTTAAAGGAATCGCCAATCCTATTGGTTTATGGCAAGGAACCTATCTTTCCTGTCACCCTAAATTTACCCACATTTAGATTTATGCAGGAATACATGGAGGAAAGTCAAGAGATTACAAATTCCAAGTTGCTAGATATCATTCAGATGGAAGATACAAGGGAGGTAGCCTTTGGTAACTTAAACAAGCATCAAAACATAGTCAAAATATGGTTTGATAAAATTTCAAAATTGAAATTATTTAGATAGGGAGACCTATTCCTCCTTTGGGACAAGGCATTTGGACCCAAAAGCAAGCATGGAAAATTCACACCTCTATAGATTGGCCCATATCAGATTATTGACACACTTGGAAAGAATATTTTCAAGATGAAAGACCTTTGAGGGAATCTCCACTAGGGGTTTTCATGGAATAAAATCTATAATACTGTATAAGTTAGATTAGGTAGGCTAGTTAGTTTTCTTTCAAGCTTCTCTTTCTTGTTTTACTTGTATATCTTTATTTACTTTTGTTGTCTTTGGTTGTTTCCTATTGTTGGCTTGATTTTGTTATGATTTTATATTTCTAATTATTACTTGGATATTTTGGTCTTCCTAGATAGTCTGGTGCTCAAAATATCTTGTCTCCTTTAGATTTCAAAGATTCACTAATTAGGGTATGAACCCCATGCATATGATGACCACAAAACTGAAATATGAACTAGTGCTATAACATAAGGAAACTGGTAAAGGAAAATGAAGATATACCTTATTATATGCAAACCTAAACATAATTTGGATTTTAATATGGTTTTAAGAAGAGTTTCACTTCTAAAATAAGGTTTAATTTGTTAGGATAAAACCATGTTTGTACTTAATAAGACATCCTAACCTGGGAGAACGGTTACAACCCTAGGTGATTTTTTGAAATCAAACACTAGATTACAATTCTTAAACCTATCTACCTTGGTTCCCAACCTTGATAAAAGAATTAAATGTATTTCAAAAAATACAAAAATAAGAATTCAATGTAAATTTTGAAGCTTTTCAAGCATAGGTGATTTGGGTAATCTTTATCAGGGCTATGGATGCCTAGATGGAAGTGAAGCAAGGCCTTGAGTGGAGCCAAAGGCATCTCTATCAGGGCTATGGATGCCTAGATAGAAATAGATCAATTCACAATCCTTCTTGATCTGAAAGAATAACCCACCATGAATGCCTAAAACAAGTTACTAGCTAGTGCAAATGATTAAAGACATGAAACCTGGAAGTTGTTCCCTAAATCCTGTGGCAAATATTAAGTGGAATAAAAGTACACACACAATATTAATATATTATATTAGGTTTAAAATTAAGTTTATAGGCACAAATATTGTTTGAAACATGAGCATACCTCAAATATTGATATGGATCTAATATGATAAAGGACCTAATTATTGACCTAAACCAGAATCCCTAGGTTCTAACATTTGGCCATGTTTCCCATGTGACTTACCATTTATTAGGTCTAACATACCCATAATTATTAAAATTGGGGCCCTTGAAATGTCTTAAACCTTGTTATTGTTAATTTGGGTCTGCTCCTAGGTTTTAGTAGAATTTAAAGATCATCCATTAGGATAAGGTGGCATTTTTTATTTAAATCCTAGTGTGCTAAATGCTTCTAACATATCACCTTGTTTTGTAAGAAATGCAATTTTCATGGAAAGTTTTTACCAAGCAAAAGATCTACCAAAGTTATACCATTAGTTGGTTTGTTAAGTCTTAACCTTGGTCCTTTTTTTCAAAAAACCCTAAGTTTAAAACCCTAGGTTTGCAACCTTCAAGTTTGAATTCAAATTTTGGCAAGAGTATTTTGGTGAGGATGTTTAAAATAATATTTTAGACCTAAGATTAATTTTATATTAGGGCTTAGTCACGTTTATTAATGCTATTAAGCCTTAATATAAAATTAATACTAAGTACTTGTACATTCTTTTAAATATCTTCACTTGTCCTAACCACTCCGTGAAGTACCTTGACAAGGCCCCCTTTTAATTTCCTAAGCTGAGCCCCATTTTAATTAAAATTTAGCCTAAGTCTTTATCCTAAGACCCCTTTCATATTTATTAATATGAATGGGGCATTATAATAAAATATTAGCCTATGTTTTATTAATAAAGGTCCTAACATAAACTTATTGCATCTTATAGGATCCAATGACCCACACTTGATCGTGTAATTTGATCCAATGATGCATGACAAAAGAGGATCTGATTATCTGCACTTCATCATAGGGTCTAATCCAATGGTGTAAGCTAGCAGTTAAAAAGTTAAAACCTTGTGAGGATGACAAATAGTAGCTTCTCACACCAAACTATGTTAGTAAGGGTCCCACTTATTTAATGTAGCCAATCACGTGTAATGCCTCAGATCTTAATCTAATAGCCGTCACTCTTTCAATCTAATGAAGCAAATTGAGTCTATGATCTTGGGAAGCCTTACAAAAATGCCATGTGGCATTCTTGTATTTAAGTATATGGACTTTACAAACCTAAATTTGACATTCACGCTCATGTCATTTGATGCCTATGAAGACGTCTATGATGGTAGTAAGACCATCATTTTTAAGTTAATCCAACATTTTTGCCTAGATAGGGGGAATGTTTCAAGTGTTTTAATGGGCCTTACATTTATATTTTTAGTAATCTTAGAGTAATTTGTTTAACTTAAGTCTTTAGTCAGACCCTCAGACTAACTAAAACATTGTGTATCTTGTAGGATATAATGGCCCTTGCATGATCGTACCAATTTGATCCAATGGTGTGAAATGTTCAAGCAAAACTTGGGAGGTGAAAAATATCAACATGTGGAGAAATCTCAAGGATTGGAGATCAATGATGTGACAATATGATAGGTGGTGTAATGCTAGGACTTAAGACTTATAGTGACGAATGAGATAAAAAGACCAAGATTAAAATTAATGGTTCATGCTAAATCCATGAATCTTGATCTAGAGGTGTGAAGCAAAAAAGGAATTCAAAGACCAATGGCTAGTTGTCCCTTGAATAAATATGAAAATTGCCATGAAGGAAAGCTGAATGGAGGCCACATAGGATCCACATAGGCAAAAGATGGTAGAACTTGGATTTTATCCACCTACAAATGTAAAGGTATAAAAACAAGTCTCAATTAGATCTTGAGGCATGAGAAATCCTAAATCCCAGTCACCTCCACCATTAAATCTCCCAAAAGACCTAAAAATTGAATAAAATGGGAAACTATAAGTGGTCAAATTACAATTAAAGCTTGTTAATCAATTTTGAGCACAAAAAAGAGTGATCTAGAGGTTTATATCAAGTCAGTGCTAAGAATTTTTGAAGGTTTAAGAAACAATGGTAGTGGTTAGATAATATTGGTAAGAAGAGGTTTAAATATACCTATCTATGAAAAATTTAGGTAGAGTTTTCAAGGATACAGAGTTGGACATTGAGGTATTGAACAATGGGTACAAGAACTGGTCTGAGATTTTCTTCACCATCAATGAGATGCAACCCCTTACCTAGAATGAAAGAATAATTAAAGTAATCAACATCAAATAAAAGGACCTAGTAGTAGTAAAATTGGCTGGTATCCACCATGTGGTTGCCAAACTAGAGGTACTTCATTACATTGATGTGCTTACTTCTCTTTTTATAGATTATAGAGTAGATGAGGACTAGATTATTAGGGATGGCACATCTAAGAGAGTATCTTATGTTTCCCCTATAGCCTTCAAGGGTTACTATAAGCTCCCTTGATCCCATGTGTATTTTCACACAATTAAGGATTGGACAACCAAAAATGACCTAGATATTATCCTTAGACCTTGGATTAATTAGGGAAACTATGTTTTCAAAGATCTCTAAAGCAAAATTCTAATTTCCCAATTCAATTAAGGGATTAGGGTTGTCATGACCTTGTGAAATAGAATCTCTGGGGCTACCACAACTACTTATGTTAACCCCACCTGGGTTTCATATGTATATTTCCTAATAGAGCAACAACTCACCCTTCCCATTGGGGAAATGATAAGTATTCACCTAGGTAGGTAATTCACATCCATCAAGAGAAAGACTGGCAAACAAATTTTCATGATGTCTTACCTACTTAATGCCTTGCTGGCCTCCACTAAGTTCCCCCATATCAAGAATTGGTCTCCTAAAAACATAATCTCAATTTCTCACCACTACTCCAAACTCCATATCTTTAAATATAGAAACCTCATGTAATTCATTTGTGATGGCATCTATCCATCCTTAGTTGAGGCTATCACTAGATTTCCCATGCCTAAGATTCACCTCCTGATCAAGAGATATGTCCTCACATATTAATAAGGATTGAGAGAACCATGTTCTCACCTTTTAGATTATATATCTATGTGCCACCCAAGATTTTCAAGTAAGAAATTACTTTCTAAATCCTCAATGGAATTGATGGAGTGTGCAAAGAAAATGATAAGGGCCTCTTCCATCCCTTTCCTCTTATAATTATAAGCACCATATTACAATATTGGAAGCAAATAAACATTATGTCTAGGTAAAGAGGAGATTTTATAATCCAAATGAATGAACATAGAATTTGGGACCCTATAGGAATAGTAAAGAATCATTTTCCAGACAAAAAGATGTTCAAATAGGTATATGAGCATCAACCTAGGGTTTTTGACCACATTTACACTAGGAAAAGAAATTTTGAGGAGGTGTTGGCAAGATTGAAAGAGTGTAATGCCAAACTAAGAGCATAGGTTGATAAATAAGTAGAAGCCAATAGAGGACATTTTATAAATGCACCCTCTTTAATATCATTTACTACCTTATACCTCAAGACGACCTCAAGGATCTTCCTAAGTAGAGGTGTCACCATCAAAATCACCCCCTCAAATAGTTTTACCACCTCCTTAGGACTTTGGTAAGCAGTAATTAGAAGAAAGACCAAGAGAGGGAGCATCGTCTTCAGGTATTCCACAACAACCACCACCTCTAGTGGAGTTGGTAGACATGGTGGATCTTGAGCCATATGAGATAGTGGAGGAGGTTTTCAAAGCTCTTGAGGAGGTTTATGGTTTAGATAAGGAAGAAACAAAATAAGACCTTGCTACCCAAGCAGGGCAACTTGAAGTTGATCTTAGACAATTAGAGGGGGTGAGAAGGATAAAGGGAAAGAACATGAGATAGCCTTAGCCACAAATACAAGCTAAAGGAAGAGGAAGGTTGAGTTGGCCCTTGTCTTTGCTAGTTCTAAAAGGCTAAAAACTCTCATTTGTGCATCCATCCCAAGAAATAAAATTATTTAGTGATGAGTTCCCTATTCATGGGCTGGTTAATCTTGATTGGTTCATTTATGAGAAATTACAAAAGATTCCCACCATGGACCATTCGTGGGCATTGACTCAAGGCATCAAAATTGATGAGGACCTCCAACCCTAGATTGTAGAGATGATGAAGGAATAATAATAAAGGAGAATAGTAGAGGCAAAAAGAGTTGGTGGAAAGAGAATGGATACTCCAAGAGAGTCCAATAGAACCAAAGTTAAAATCCCAAAATCCACCCAATGAATTGAGCCTACCACTATAGTTTACTTCAATCCATATACCATAAGCTTAGAGAAGATCACCATAAGGAAAGTTGTGTTTGGTATAGAAGAGCCCACCTTTCAAAAGGTGGAACCTTTCACAGGCCTAACTTGAGTAGGAGGATAAGCAGTGCGAAAACATCCCATCCATTAAGAGGATATGGAGATCCTGATTGGAGCCTAGTTAGTATAGGTAATGGCTGGACTAAAGCAACAAATTGCCAACATAAGGAAGGAAAAATAGGACTTGGAGGCCTAGGCCATCCTTTCTATGCCTAAAGATATGATCAGGTTGTTTAACGAGTCCTTCTTTGACATATTTGAAGCCTTGAAGGATATGAATCTTAGAGATGATGCCTTAATACAACAAGATCAATTAGTTAAGGCTTTAGTCATATAGTGGTAGGCTTTAGAGGACTAAATTATTGAGTTCATCAATGTATAAGTAAAGAGACAGATCCTAGACTTTAGGGCTATTATTTTGTGACACTTAAGTGTAATCCTAGGCATTTTTTTGATAAGGTGAAATATTTAAGAACATGGCACAATAAAGTCAGTGAACTCATAAGGGAAGATGAAGCTTTGATCATCAATTTTGAGAAACTCCTGGGAACAATGTTGATAGAGCCTTCATAACCCACTGTTATGGGTTTGATCGATGATGGAGAGTTCAAACAAAGAGCCATTACCACCATCCAGGAGATCAGAGGGAGAATCCATAGCCAATCTAGTGATGAGAACTATAGGATAATGGATCTCATATTTAATTTAGGTGAGTGAATAATAGAGTCTTGGAACATCAAGGAGGCCATACTAAGAAATGATAAATAATTTGACAAACTAATAGATCAAGAAGAGGGATGTTTGATGAAGCTTGTAGTATATCTTGAGATGATCAATGAACAACATACTAAGGATAATAACATCCTAAAATAAATATATCCAAGAGGCCCACCACCAACCCAATATAAGATTGTATAAATTGTACTTCTACATACATTTTGTAAAAATGGAATATTCTATTGTATAAATATATGCAATTTTGTTACCATATATAGTTTTAGGTTAGTCCAATGTAGAAGGTCATGTGTATAATAGATTTATCTTATAAGGACAACTATCCTTAATGTAAGCATATGTATCTTGAGAACTGATTGGTAGACCACCTATGTTTTCTATAAATAGGTAGTGTTATCATTGTGTAAAGAGAGATTTTTAAGAAAAAATTGTATACTCACACCAATTAATATAGCTAAAGAATTATATAAATATTGTCCATCTTTTTGTGTTTATAATTGTTAGCTTTTCTCTTAATTATTTGTTTGGATCTTGAATTTGAATGGTTTGTTTAATTCTTGAACTAATTTTTCTCATTTACAAGGTTGCTCTTCTGTGTTATGATAGGCTATTTGAAAATATCTTGAGTTGCTTCACTTTAATTTGTTTTACATCAAAGATGTGCATTATCTATTTAGATGTAGTAACAAAATATTAAAAATTACACTTGATTCCCACTTATAAATTCAATTCATCCTCATAAATCAGTCTGGTTTGTAATAAAAATTGAGCATTAGATATTTTACATTAGAAATTAGTTTAGATGTATGTTTAGAGAACTAAAACTTTGTCATAATATTTGAGGTAAAGAGTTTCAATCACACTTGTTTCCTTTCTACCTTACCCTCTCCTCTTTTCTCTTTTTTACAAAGATATTCACTATAGCTTAGATTTAAGTGTTAATATCCATTTAGTTTAGAATAACATTAGCCTTTGACTAAGGATTATTAAGAGTGGAAAGGGATGAACCAAGGTGGATCCCGACCATAAAATAATATAAATATCATGGAATAGTCTACTTTGCTATGATGTTATTTCAACACAAGCATCATAATTACCAAATACGTACAACTCATGTTCTGAATTATTTAGATTATAAAATGAGAAGTGTTATTTAAACACTAAGAGCTCTTTTGGTACATTTAGAGGCATCAACAATGTCCTCTATTAAGGGTACATTGCCATCTTTCTCTATTTCTATTGATACTATGTTTTCCTCAAAATATTTAGTCTTGTCTTCTGAAACTACTTCAGCTTATGAATGTGGGGATTCCAAGGGGTTTTGTTATAGGCTACCCATTATTCCTTCTTCATCATCAACAAACATAATTAATTTTATTCTTCTTATTCTGGGCTGAGTAACAAGATAAGGTTCTTCGTGGGGAGTACCACTTTGCCTTTGTGAATGCCTTATAATTTTTTGGTATAGGCATCTTAAGGAAATTTTATTATTCCTCTTCTAGGATGGAAATGGGTTATTGGAAGGCAGGTGGTACTAGAGTGACTCTAGATATAGTTAATAAAACCCTAGGCCTTAGCTTCCTCTTTGGTGGTGGCCTTCTAATTGATTCTAGAGTAGCTTCTGCTATTAATGGTTAAGGTCTAGGCCTAATCTTTTTCTTATGCTCTATTTCCTAGGGTTGATTCAAAGTTGGTATTTTAATGGAGGTGTTCTTATTAGAGCTATATTTTGGAGTTCTAAAAATATATATCCTCCTCCTCTTTGTCTTAAGCTACCTCTTCATTTTATTTTTGAGAAAAAGGATTCCAAATCTACCTCTCCTCTTAAATTTTTAAGGAAATGATGCTTAAAAATGAGCTAAATAAGCCCATAATGTTTGATACAACCTGACCCTTTTTAATGTTTAAAATCCAGAACTTGTATGGGACCTAATAAATACATAGGCATGTTTATTCTATGTTATGACTTATGCATCCCCTACCTCAAATGAATGAGAATTATCATAACATCAGACCCTAGTGAACCATACTAACCATCACAAGTTAGATACTTATGACCCAAAAAGATGTTATCCTCCATGGTTTTGGTAGACTTTCCATTTTTTTAATTTTTGTCATCCATTTAGGGTTAATAATTAGCTCAAGATCTGGTTCTCCTTCCTCATGAAAAATCATGATAAGGTTATTTAAATTGGACCTACCATTTATTTTTACTCCATTTGGAATACCTATGAGCTCACTAATTTCATAGCTAGTGAATGGAATTTTCACTCCACTTATAGTGGAATAATTACATTTTAGATTAATGATAAATTCATTCACCAATATTTCACCATACCCCTATAATTTATATAAAAATTTGAGCCACCTTGCCTCCTCAAAAATGGTAGCTACAACTCCATCCTTTAGCAATAGTTCAACAAACTTTGGCTTTAACTTCTTCTTTTGACCCGTGCTAAAACTATACATTCAAAATTGGATGCTAGTAATGAACACACATAATTTTGGTAGAGGATGATCATAGTCTTCAAAATAGGAATATGATATTAAAAAAAACTAACATACTTGAATTTAAACCCTTATCATTAAGGATGTAAATCCTCAAGATATGTCAAGAGCTTCATTCATTGAATATTTGATCAAACACTCAAGAGTAATCAATGTATTGTGTGGAAGCATCATTTTAAATAGTATCAAGAGTACCTCATACTTCCCACATACAATGTATATCATCATTTATCTAACTAAATTGATTTTCCACACTTCAGACTAGGACATCTCCCATGATTTCCATCAATCGATGCCTTTTTATCATCAGTGATAATGATGTCATTAGTATGACATCATATTCCATTTTTTCTAAATATAAAAGGAATATTTATTTTTACTTAGCACTATTTGGTGTTACCCTTTTTAGGACACCTTCCCATTTTTAAGACATATTTTCAATGTGGGTAACCTCTCCCATGTATGAATATGCACAAACATCCTAAAATCTCATGGATAATCCTATGTAGAAAAATATAATACAAGATACCTTATTGATTGTGATGTTGTCTTCAATTCCTATGCTACTACCTATCCTGCCATGATTAAAACATAGTAGTCAAATGTTAAGCATACACAAAAGAGATTAAAAAACTATTTTTGATTATTTTATTCCATGGAGAAGCATCCATTTATTGGTTTTCAACTTCTTATTTTCATATATATATATATATTATTTTTTCTTTTTGTTTTCTTTTTTTGGGAAGAGAACTGCCATTTATGGTTTTCAATCCCCCTCCTTATTTTGAGCTTTAATCCCTAAGTATTATCCTTCATAGAATAATTTGGGTTATTCCATGAATCTAAATTCTCCTTGAGACTAAACTTTTGGATAAACTCTTCCTTGTTAGAAGGATTTTGATAAAGCCTTATCCTATGATCATTTACTAGAAGAGTCTTTTAGTTCCCCATAAATGGGAAATAAATTGACCGACCCATTATCAAATATTTTTTCTATCTCGAAGAGTCCTAACCACCTAGTTATTAGCTTTCCTTTGAAGTGATGTAACTTGGAGTGAAATAATAGTGCCCAATCTCATTCATTGAATCTTATGTATTTGATGTGAGTGTTATGCCACTACTTACTTTGATGTTGTAGTAGATTTGTCTATTGTAAAGATTCTATCCTTAGTTCATTTAGTTCATTTAGCTACAAAATTATTTTTTTTTGTGCCTCATCAAGATTAATTCTTACCTTTTTGTAGTCCTCAAAGTTTATAATTCAAAATCAATATAAATTAGAGGTTTCTTACCAAACACCAACTCATAAGGTGAGAAACTTATAGTGGATTTAAAGGTAGTGTTATATTCTCATGCTGCCTTTGATAACTTATTTTCCCAACCCTTCCTATTACTATTAACTATCTTATTTAAAATATTCTCCAACTCTCTTTTGTTGACCTCCACCTATCCATTTGCTTGTGGATGGTAATGGGATAACTTCCTATGGATAATATGATAGTCATTTGATAAAAATCTTATCATGTTGGACATGAACTAAGGTCCTTGATCATAAACTATTTTTTTGGTGCTCCAAATCTTTATATGATCTTGTAATATAAGAAATCAACAACTACCTCCTCTCTTACAAATGGAAGAGCTTGATCCTCTGCCCACTTAGTGACATAGTCTATGTACACTAGTAGGTACTCCTTTCCTTAGGATGGTGGATCAATAGGACCAATAAAATCTAACCCAATTTATCAAATGGTTCTAAAACCACTTGAGGATGGAGGGGTATTTCATTAGACAATGTAGCTTTTCCCATCCTTTGGTAAAGATCACATTGCCAAATATACTTCTTTACATGTTTGTGGAGTGAGGGCCAATAATATCCAACCCCAAGGATCTTGTGGATAGTCCTTTTGGATGAATATTGACCTCCTCTAAGTTCATCATGGTAAGCTCTTATGAGGTGATAAGTTTCATCTTCTATAACACACCTATGGATCACATGGTCAAGTCCACATCTAAATAATACACCATTGAGACATATAAAATGAGAGCTATCTCTAATTAAATGTTTCCTTTATTTATGAGTGAAGTGAGTAGGAAAATTCCATGTGGATAAGTATTTTTCTATGTTAGTAAACCAAGGTGATTGTGATGAGATAATAAATAATTTTTCATCAGGAAAATTATCCTTTAGTGGTTCTTCTCCACCTACAACATTCATTTTTGATAAGAAACAAGCAACCACATTAAATTTTATAGGTTTGTCAATTATGATTATATCAAATTAATAATAATTATAACATCCATCTAATGATTTTTCTTCTTACAATTAGTTTATTCATGAAATATCTTATAGTTGAGTGATTTGTGTTCATAAAGATTTTATAACTAGTGATATAATGTTTGAATTTATTAATTTCATATAGCAACAAGGAACTCTTTCTTAATGGTTGTGTAATTTATTTTAGTGGGAGTGAGGTTTTTTATTTATTTATTAAATATAATACATCCTTCTTTCTTCATTTTTTTGACCTAGGACTGCACCCATGGCATTATTGGATGTATTTGTATAGATGTGAAATAGTTGTTCCGAATTTGGTCCTCTTAGTACTGGGTTAGAAATAATTTTCTTCTTGATTATCTCAAAGGCCTATTGACAATCATCATTCCATAAAAATTTATTTTCCTTTGTTAACAAAGCAAACATAGGAGTAAATTTTTTGCTAAAATCCTCTATGAAGCTTCTATAATAATTTACATGTCCTAAAAAACGCTTAATGTTAGTCTAATTTTTAAGAGCAAGTTGGTAATAACTTCTATCTTCTTAGGATCTACTTGGATTCATTGAATAAATATATGGTGTCCCAATACTATACCTTGATAAATCATTATCAAACATTTATCATGGTTTAGAGACAACTAATGTTCTTCACATCTAGTCAGTACTTTGTCTAAATTAGATAGAGCCTCATCAAATAAACCACCATAGACAGTAAAATCATCCATATATACCTTCATAAATTCATTGGTTAGGTTAGTAAAGATAGCTAACACTGATCTTTAGAAAGTGGTAAGTGCATTACATAAGGCAAAAGGTAGAACGTTGAAGGCAAATGTTCCCCAAGGGAAATTAAATTTCATTTTGTCTTGGTCTTCTAGGGCTACACTTATCTAGTTATAATCACTAAATCCATCTAAGAAGGAAAAATAAATTTTCCTAGATAGGTTATCTAGTACCTAATCAATGAAGGGTAAGGGAAAGTAATCCCCCATGGTAATTTTCTTGAGTTATTTATAATCAACACAAATTATCCATTTACCATTATTTTTAAGCACTATCACTAATGGTGATACCCACTGGCTATCATATATGGGATAAATGAATCCTACTTCGAATAGTTTATCTATCTCAATTTTTATTATGTCCTTCAAAGCTAGGTTGATCTTTCATTATGGCTATCTAACAGGTCTAATGCTTTCAGTGTAATTTTGATGAGTGGACACACAAGGGTGGATACCCATAATGCCAATATAATTCATGAAAAATCTTTCATATGTCCCCTTAGAACATCAAAAACCTTGGTATCTTATTCATTAGTCAACCAGCTATTGATGTTTAGCATTTTCCTAGGGTGGATAATTACTATTTTATTTTTGGGTGCATAGAATTTGCATATCTAAATTCAATCATTAAAGAGTTCAAGGGATAAGAGTGTGGTACTAACATGTGGAATGTTGTGATTTTTGTAAGGAACTTATCTCCTAGATAAATGAAATTAGCTAAAGGGTAAAAAAAAGGTTTCAAAAATGAGTTTTGCTAACTTCATGACCATGAAATAATGCTCTGATAGATGGGTAAGTGGTCATATGTGTCATCATGAGGTTTTGATCTAGATTCTTGGTTTTTAGGGGTGAGGAGTTTAAATTATGGAGATCCTCTATTAGACTCAAGAGCTTGACTATCAAACTCTGGAGCTTCACTATTAGACTTAGAGTTTGAATGATAAACTCCATAGCTTTACTATCAGACTCTAGAGCTTGAATATCAAGCTCTAGATATTTGTTGTGTTCTTCCAAGATCCATGATAATTATTCTTCAAATTACTCTAGATAGTCTCTAATTGTCACCATAACTAATGAAGAGAGATTGTTGTTATTTATTTCTAGATAGTCTATCCATAATTATTTTGAAGGGTTAAGGGATGGTTATGTAGGTGGGTATAAAGATATTATTTTTTATTTTATCTCATTGAATATGGTCATATCCCCATACCTACTGTCTATCTATGCTACAACTATCACTAACTAGGGTTTTACCAAAATAAATGGATATCCCAATTTACTTGTCTTAGGCTAGAGTATTATGAAGTCAACTAGATATTCCCAAGATTATACTATCACAACTACATATTCAATGGTAGATATAGGTTTGGTAGTGGATTAGTCTACCATTTTTAGGACTATGGAAGTGGGTTATACTACTATAAGGGATAGATATTTTAGATTATATGCTATCATCACAATAATGGTAACCCCTAAGTCAACTAAGACATTGGGTATCTATTTCCTTCTTGTACTCACAATAATGATAGGGATTCCTAGATATCTAGATTTAGGTAGGAGTAGCTTCCCTAATAACAAGTATGCAAGTTTTCCATCCACCTATGGTCTTAGGGTATTACCTTTTTATTCTCAAAGTTTTAATGTACAAACCTTTTCTCACTTTGTTGAGTTCTGGGATGTCCTTGATCACTTGTAATAGTGGGATTTATATGTTGAATTTCCTTAATTCTTGGATCAACTTATATTCTCTTATACTCTCAGCTTCTCGAAGTCTTTATGGGAAGGGAATAATTGGAGGAATTATATTAGTTTTTAAAGTCTTTCAAGATATTTTTATTGGCTTATTTGTTTAAGATATTTAGGTTTCTCACTGGGAATCTTAGCAATGGTTATTGGAGGATTTTATAATATTTTTATTGATTTGATCTGAATGATCTATCAATAAATAACACCTACACCTATAGTTTCCTCTTGCTCTACCCTAAAATATGGGGTGCATGTCTATTTTTTAGATTTTCCATAGGTTGAATAGGTAATTATGGTTATTTTACTTAATCATTATGTGGTGTCTGAGTGGAAGGGGTAGGCATTGATTCATATTGCTAAGGGTACTTTATTTGATTGAAATTTTGCTAAGGAACCCATGGCTGATTTATGCATGGTGGAAGAGTAGGCTAGGGTATCCAAGGTTGTTAATGAAGTTACGGAATCCATGGTTGTGGTGTCCATTCTTATGAACCCCATAATATGTGTGCCCATACTTGTGGAGATGATTGTAAAATCCATGGAATCATCCAAGGGTTGGAAGGAGCTTTAGTTTCAAATTGGTTTTGATTCTAGTTGTGTGAAAACTGATTTCAATGCCTTTGGATAAAATTGAGCTCTTATGTAGGTTACATGGCTTATTTCAATTGGTTTCTTAGGGATGGGGGAGAGATCAATTTTGGGTGTCATTTTCATTTATATCATATATTAAACACATATCAATCCTATCCAAATGACATTATCTAAGGGCATGATTTATTCTACACTTATGATAATACATATCCAAGGGTTCAATGAAATTGTTAGCTTTGGCTTGTAAGACATCTACTATGGTATTCAACTGAACCAATATGTAAATCTTAAGATTTGATATTTCTTCCATTGACTGACTCACCTCATTTCCTCCTCTCCCTATTCTTATCTTTCTAATGCTAGGGTTTGTCCTTGAATAATTTTTGCACACCTAGTGATTTGAGGAAGAGTCAACTTATTGATATCCATTTATCCCATTAGGTTCAGGGAATCCATAGAATTTACCTCAAGTCATTTTATAAATATTATTTTACAAACATCTTCAGATAGTTCACAACCACATCTTATGTTGGAAAAAAAAATCAATCAAGATAATCCTCTAGGTTTTCATCTTCATTTTTTTTATCCTAAAAAATTATTCCTTCTTATCCCACACCCTACACGAGTCTTAATATTTTTCTAAAAATTTTGTTTCCATGTATTCCCATGAGTGGATGGAGTTTGGGGGAAATCCCATAAACCATCTCATATCTCCTTCTTTCAACATAGAAGGAAAGAGTTTCAACCTTTGATTATTAGTTTTGTAATCATAGGTTTGACACATAATTTCAAAGTCAAAGAGAAATTGGTTAGGGTATTTTGCATATTGACCTATAAAGGTGGGGAAAATGGATGGAGAAAGGTTTTTCATGGTTGTTTTATCACCCTCTTCTAGGATAATCAGAATGGTAAATGTCCTTCCAAGAGGGTATTCCTATTTCTTTGAGGATTTTTGACATTTCTAGATTTGCCCCCATTTCTCCCAAGTTAATGGTATCAAATAATCTGGGGGAAAGTATTGGTTCATCAATGTTGGCTCGAAGGATATTTAATTGAGATTCAATGTCTTCTAACCTATCTCCTGCATGTGATGTTCCTTCTTTGGGAGATTGATCTAGAGGATCCAGTAGGTCTAATTCCTCCCGAGTAGGTGGAAATGTTTCTCCAATCCCTTTTCTTAGATTTTCAAGTTTATCTACTAATGATTGTATTATATGGTTAGTTAGAATGTATTGATGAGGGTATTTTAGAATTAATATTCCTTGAGAGTCTCTTATTTTTCTCATATATTTATTTAATATTTAGGGAAGTTGGTTTTTATGATTAGAGCTAGCTTATGTTTGTACCTTACTAACACCTAAACTGAAAGTCCCCAAAAATGGTGCCAAAAATGATGGGTGTCATTTACCCCTTCATTTAATTAATCTAAGGTTGATATCATTCATACCAAGGCCGATGTCCAATGGCTATATGCAATAAGGTAATTTGGATAACAATGGTTTTTTGGGGGGTTTTGATGGAGCAATTAATCCTAAGTTCTATTCTATCTTGATGAAATTGAAAACTAACTAATTGATTGTAAATTAAAACACTATGTTGATGAACCAAAAACACACTTACTAGAATCAGAAACACACTTTCTAGAAGGGGAAACACACTTGCCAAAGTTAGATACACACTTGCTATAATTGGAAACACACTTGTTATCTAGGATTGAAAAATTGAATTTACTTATTAAATAAATGTTCACATTAATGAAATCAATACTAAATAAAGTAATTGGGAAAAAAATGTACACACATAAGTAGAGATGATCTTGTAGGTTAAAAATCCACACTTAGACATAAACAATCTTATTAAAACTTGAATGAATAATGAAATGATAAACATAACTACCACATAAGCCCTATTTTACTTGGGTGAGTGGGCCCTTGATCTCCCTCGGATCAAAATGAAATAAACTCATTATTTATCGAATTGGCAAAAGCTTCATTGATTAATAAAAAGAGTTACAAACTAGAATAATACATCTAATGCTAATAATCTCTTACATGTTGATCCCTATGAAGTAGCAAGAAATGCTACTTTGTTCTACTACACTATTTGTCTGGTAGCCTATATTACATTTAACAAACTAAAAATATAAAAAGATCACAACAATGATCAAACTAACTTTTAAAATAGAAATTTGCATTGTAACTACTCACACTCCAATGAATAATGTTATAAAGTAGGGAAACGCATACCAAGTTTGTTCAATTGGTTACATCATTTTAATTTTATAGTATTAGATAAAGTAACCCAAAATATTATTATAGATACAATGGCATTGTTACAAAAATTGTATAACTGGAAGTACTATAAGTAGAAATCCTATAAGTGGGTGTAGACATAATCTATAAATAGCCTTCTAAACACTTCTAGAATATTTGACATTTCATCAAAAATGTCCTCGGCATGTGTTGGAGTTCTACTAACAATTTTAGGAGTTTCATGGTTCACTTGTAGAATGCCTATAGTACTCTAGAGCTCAACTTTCAAAGTTTGGAGTTTACTAATAGACTCCAAAGGTTTACTGATAAACTCCAAATCTCTACTGATAAACTTCAAAGCTTCACTATAGGGTACCATCTTATTGTAGGCTTGCTCTAAGGGTTGACTTGCTACACTAGAACTCTTAGTATTTATTTATAGTCAATTATACTTTTTGAATATGAAAAAAATGGACAAATAACCATTCCAAATGTCATAAAATAGTGAAAATAATGAGAAACTTAGACTCACACAAACCGACAAGATATAAACATCTATTTTCTACTTTAGATTGATCCTAAGTCTTAATATGTATGAAATACTCAATCCAAGACAATAGGTTGATAAGTGTAATATAGGTGATTATGGATATAATGAGTCATAAATTAGCCTCATCAAGGGGAAAAATGTAACACTTCATTTTAACCACTTCTGTGTCTAAACTAGGTTAGGAATGACTTTCCACAATCATATGCAAGTTTAACTAAAAATATTTAATTGGACCAAATTTACCCACAAAACTACCATTTTAAACCAAAATCATAATTATTCATACCTAATTGTGGCAATGGATCGTATTTTATCATTAATCTTGTCTAGTGCATCCTAAATTAAATCAACACTTTTCAAGTGTCTTCACAAGGCAATTAAGTGAATACTTGATTGACAAATAAACATTATAACCTTTACTTTTCTTCTAATTTCCAATTAATATTATTGATTAATTATCCTAATAATTTCTCTAATAGTAAATTTCATGGATTTTAAATAATATATTTTCCACAAAACAAAATTGAATTATTACCTCACATAGGTTATGTCACAGGCGCAAGTCAATGAAGTGGAGTGGAGTATGGGCAATGTGGATTATGACATGGAAACTTACATACACTCCACTACATTCCATTAACTTACCCTATGACATCACCTATGTGAGGCAATAATTCAAATTTGTGTTTTGGAAAATAGGTTATTCCAAATCTATAGAATTTTCTATTAGAGGAATGATTAGGATAATTAATCAATGTGATTAATTGGATAGAAGAAAGGTAAAATTTTCAATGTTTCTTTTTCAATCAAATATTCACTTAATTACCTTATAAAGACACTTACAAATGGCTGATTTAATTTAGGATGTACTAGACTAAATTAATGATGCAATATGATCCATTTCCCCAATTAGGGATGTATCATTATGATTTTAGTTTAAAATGGCAGTTGTATAGGTAAATTTGGTATAATTAGATATTTTTGGTTAAACTTACATATGATTACAAAAATTAATTTTGAATGTATTTTGACACTAAAGTGGTTGAAATGAAGTGTTTATATTTTCCCATGTTTAAGAAGGTGTTTGTGAGACACTAGGCACAATAATATCTTTTCAAAGATTGAAAAAGTCATCAAGAAGAAATTTGATAATGCTTGAATAATGATGTCTTCACTCTTATATTTTTAAAATTTTATGAATAAATAAACTTATGTTGATGCCACAAATGGTGATTGATTAGTTTTGGATGCCCCCTGGAGGGAACAATTAGAGAATAAGTGGAAATAGATGGGTCCTTGAAAAATAAAGGAAGAAACTAGAATGAAATAAATTATGGACATGACCCCTAAAAGAGTAGTTATCATTATTCAAAATAATGTGCCTTAGTAGGGTGGATTTGATCAATGATTAAAGGATCTTCCCCAATAGTGAAAATTTTGATTATTGATTGGTCTCAATGGTTTTCTTGAATAGGGTGGATTTTCAATTTGAGAAATGATGATTAGGCTCTTGATGAATTGGTTGGAGGATAGTAGAAAAAGAGAGTTCATGCTTCAACATTGATGATTAGACTTCTGACATCTTGATTTTAAAATATAGTATACACCATGATATAAAATACCATGATGACCAGGACATAATGTGTATATATATCGACCCCTATTCCAATAAACAAGTGAAAATACTGCACCCATGATAAAAACCATTATGAGAATGATGATAGATGCCACTGTATGGAATCAAGTACAATTGTGTAATAGGAATCACCATGATGATGACGCTAAAAGTACAATAGACTAATTCAAAGAGATAATATAAAAAATAAATAAATAAACAAGCAAAAAAATAAGAAAACAAAACTATAATAAAAATCAATAGAAAGAATCTATTTTATCAAATAAATGCACCAAGAACAATCAAAGATAATCATGATAGACAAACATACAAAAATATAAACATACCATAAAATAAATAAGTAGTTATTCAGTTGTGTGTGTGTGAATGTAAAGCATTACTCTTGGGTACTTTGGTCAAAAAACAAGACAAAATGGTAACTTGAATGGAAAGGGGGAATAGAAGAAAAGAGAATGGGTATCTGAATTGAATCCAAATGCCCCAAGTAATTGAATAATGCCTACATAGTCCTAAGGAATTCATGCCAAATGTTGTTCTCCCAAGGATATGGGATAGAATAAAAATGATGATAAGAAAAGGGATTTGATTATAGAATAATAAAGAAAGGCAAAATTTTGAAATGATGACATCATTGTGAGGTAAATGGTAAGGAGATTGTAATTATTAACAAAACTACCTGAATTGAATTGAGATGCCCATGCACCCAAACATTACCTACATAGTCTGTGCAAACCTTAAGCCAATTTAGTTCTCCTAGAAATGAGAGAAATCATGATAAAAAAAATGGTAAAGGCAAATGGAAATGGTCATGATTAGATAAGGGGTTCTCACTTGGTAAATGCGAGAAAGCATGCCATCCAAAATAGAGTAAAGGCTAATGGTGAAAAATATGACAAATCAAATTTTTTTTTATGTAAGATCAATAATCTAAGAGAGATTATTCAATTTTTATTGAAATAATAAAAAAAACCTAAAGACATAACTTCTCAAGCCTAATCACTAGGTTGAGATATGATAATCAAACAAGCAATACGACTTGGAAATATAAAAACAACACTTTTACCTCCCTTGAAGATGTGCTTCAAAATAGGTCTAAAGAGGCTGAACTCAACTTATATATGTATAAGTATTCATCAGTATTTGATTTATTGCATGGGGATCACCTCTTCTTATCTACACTTGGTCTTGGATTTGGCTTGGCATGAGAGAGAGTTTATGAAGCTTCTTAGAATAATCCAACAGAGTAAGTTTATATTAGGAATCTTGATGAAATGAGAGGTATGAGGGTTTTATTTATATATTTATTTAATTATTATGGAAAATCCATCTCATCTTAAGATCAAAAATCAATAAGGCATGCCTCCATTATATAAGATCAATAATCCAAGAGAGATTAGTCAAATTTTAGTGATTTTTTTTTGAATAAATAATTTCTCAAACCTAATTCATAGGTTGAGTTATGATAATAAAACAATAAATACAAATTAGAAAGATAAAAATAATAATTTTATCTCCCTTGAAGATGTGTTTGAAAATCAATCTAAAGAGGCTATGATCAACTTGTAGATATAAAAGTCTTTGTCGATGCTTGAATCCTTATGTGTAGATCAATTCTTCTTGTTTGCACTTTATCTTGGCTTTGGCTTGGCATGAGAGAGAGTGATGAATATTCTTGGAATAAAATTCTAGAATAAGTTTACATTAGGAATATTGATGAATTGAGAGGTACAAAGGTTATATTTATATAGTTACTTAACTTTTATGGACCATTAATCTCATATTAAGTTGGAGGGTTGAGGATCAATCCTCAAATCCATGATTACACCTTTGAAATGTGCAAGATATACCATTTAAGTCATTTTGGAGTATGAAATGCATTTTGGAAGGAAAGTGCATTTATTTATCCTCTTGAGTGTGTAAGAGGGTTGTAAGAGATGTAAGAGTGTGTGTAAGTGGCCATACATTTACCACACTCCACTCCATTCCATTGACTTGACCTTATGACATCACTTATGTGAGGTAATAATTCAATTTTGCTATTTGGAAAATAGGTTATTCCAAATCCATAGACTATCCTATTAGAGGAATGATTAGGATAATTTATCAAGGTGATTAATTTTTTGGGTTTATGATCCAAACTTAGATTAATTAGTCTTTATTTTAATTTTATCTATAGTTAGTTGATGGGTTGGTTACCTGTGAGTTGGTTTTCTTTAACCAACTTCTCATAAGCTTTTTAATGTGTACATTATATAAAAATAAAATATATTACATTTTCCCAAATATTTTTCAATATCATTCCTCTTGTTCTTGGCTATCAATGGTATCAGAGCCATGCATAGAGAATTAAAAACTTGGAGGAGAAGGCCAAGAAAATTTATGGTAACATATTGACTTTGTATGATAATCTATTGAGTATAGTACTTCATCTACCAACATAGTAGTCCAAACTAGGCAAAAAATAGTATTATCTAAGAGAAGGGAATTATTGGATAGAGAAGTGTTTAATTTATCTTTCAACACAGAATTGGTAGCATGATTAATCAACATGTAAGGACTATCATTATACTAGCTATGAGTAATAAAAATATTACACAACACACTTATCTTGGTTCTAACCACGAACCTATTTCCACTACTCTTTCAAACATTTTTTAATTGTTTATCTCTATCGATAGGATTAAGAAGAGGCCAATACACACAGAGCCATGGTCTTAAGACACCACATGCCATTTTAAATTTATACAACCCTGCACCAATCCAGTAAAATAAAACAAGAATTTTTTTGATTCTTTTATATTTTATGGGATCCACCAACAAATAGTTTATTTTCAATTTTTGAGAAAGTAAAGATAAATAAAAAAGGGGAGGATCAAAGGACAAATGAAATTTTTACACACAAACTACAACTAGGTGAAACATATACACTACATGTTATTTTATTCTCATCTAAGATCTCAAGTTATATAATATTATAAATATATATTCTAAATTTGTTTGTAGATTGAAAATGACATTTTGGTTGTCATATGATGAAAAGGAGGTCATTTGATCAAATTTTATTTATTTTCTCTGGTGAAAATAATTCAAATTATATTTTTAGAGTATCTTTAATTTTAACAAAAGACATTGTAATGAATAAAATTATAATATTGGAGAAATAAGGGTGTAAAAGGAGTTATAAGGTGAAATTTTTTTTTACAAGTCCTAGGGATCTCTTGTAATCAAAAGTTATTTCAAAGGTAAAGGCAAAACTCAATAGCATTCCTTATTTTTTAATTTTGTACCATGGATAAAATTATGAGCTTGATTTCTGAAAATGGATGCTTAACTCTTGAAAATTACAAGGAATGGTTAATGAAAATGGAAAATACATTATTATTCAATGACTTATTGTAAGTAGTTTAAAAGCAACCAACATTGCCCACCAATGCCACAAAGCTTATAGAATTTCATAAATGTGACTAGCGTGCCCTTGCTTTATTGAAATCAACTGGTAGTGCCTAAGTTATATTTCACATAGAGGCCATCAATTTTGAAGCTTGGAAAGCATGGAAAGATTTTAATGAATTATATGATAAATAACCTGCTTACAAGAAAATTGATCTCTTTATGAAGTTTCTCAACACTAAATTAATAGATGATGAAGATTTTTTAGAATATGTGTCATGAATTAAGAATTTAAAATAAGAATATAGAAATACTAGTAGGAAAATTGATGATGAAATGTTCATTTTTATTATTTTTAAAGGCCTTAGCTCTAGCTACAAGAAATTTTTAGAAATGTTACAGGTTAGTGATAATCTTAACAAATCTATTTTTGATTCCATTTGTGATTTTCTCACTCAACATGAGTGATAATTTGAAAAGAAGAAAGAAAAAACTACTGAGGAGACCCACTATACCAAAATAGGCAATCTATTATATGAACATAACAAAAAACATTCTTTGAATCACTTTAAGAGATAGAAACACTCTCTGAGGCACACTTCTAGACATAAACATCATTATAGGCATAGGGATCATTCTGATTCTCTAAATCATAGACATCATTCTAGTTCTCCAAAGCATAAACATCACTCTAGTTCTCAGAAACATGAGCATCATCACAATCATTCACATAGACACAATCATAAGCACAAGTATTCTTCTTCATGTGGATATTCTTCCTCTAGTTCCAATAGATGTGAGAGAATATTATACAATTGTGGTGGCATAAGACACCTATCTAAATAGTTTCCCTCCAAAAGGAGGTCCTCTCGACATCGATAAAAGGTAGAAGCAAACATTGTTGGTAACTCCAGTCACTCTCATCACTCTTCTAGTTCCTCTTCTAGCTATTCTTCTGCATATTCTTCTGATGGATGGGATGAATGTAAAGTTACTTACTCCATATTTGATGATTATGTATTCTGAGATGGTAACACACCCATCTTTTATGAGCTATTAGGCTTAAGATTAGGATTTGATCTAGTAGTATTTTTTGGCTTATGTACTTTGCTTTCATAGATCTAGTGTTGATATGATCTTTGATGTGGAAAATTTTAGTGGTTTTTACTTGGTTTATTTATTTTAGGGATTCTCACCTCTCACCTAATAGGGGGAGAAGATATTACATATTAGATTTTGATCAGTCATCAATGGTTGTGGTATGAGTCAACATTGAGTTTCTAGCATTATTAGTGTTGAGCAAAGGCTTACATGAGATGTTGGTAATTATTGGGCATAAATTTTAGATATACCATACATAGTACTAGGTAAATCACTTGTTTTATTGTTTCTATGTAGTTGGACAGAGCATGATCTTGTTCTACTTTAGTGTTGGGATGATCAAGGTATTGATCAGTCTAGGATGGATAATGTACTAGTTGTAGTTATAAAATAGTCTACTTAGATGACTCATAGTCCATTACTTCAGTATTTCTATACCTCTTTGAATCAAGGGGGAGTTTGTTGGGTTTATGATCCAAACTTAGATTAATTAGTATTTATTTTAATTTTTTTTATAATTGGTTGACAGGTTGGTTACTCATGAGTTGGTTTTATTTAGCCAAATTATTGTAAGCCTTTTAATGCTTACATTGTATGAAATAAAATATATTGCATTTTATCAAATATGTTTTAGTATCATTCCTCTTGTTCCTGGCTATCATAATTGGAAATTAGATGAAAGGTAAAGTTTGCAATGTTTATTTGTAAATCAAGTATTCATCTAATTGTCTTGCAAAGACATTTACAAAGGGTTGATTTAATTTAGGATACACTAGATAAGATTAATGAATTAATATGATCCATTACCCTAATTAGGGATGTATCATTATTATTTTGGTTTAAAATGGTAGTTGTGTAGGTAAATTTGGTTTAGTTAGATATTTTTAATTAAAATTGCATATGATTGTAGAAATTCATTCCAAACATAGTTTAGACTCATAAGTGGTTAAAATGAAGTGTTTATACTAATTAACTCATGAAGTACTCAAAATTTCATCAATATTAAGTTGGCTACATATTTATATTATTATGTTTATCCGAATATAAAATTTCAAGTCTTTATTTTTTATGGGGGAACATTAATTATTTATGAAATTCCATAGTATTAATGTCACCATGAAGGACTACCTTTTGAATATCCCCATGTTTGAAATTTACATGGTGGGAATAAATACATTATTGGAAGTTTAATAGATCACTACCTTGAGCATGATCAAGTTAAACATCCAGTAACTATTCACAAATTTTCATTCCAAGGAAAATACATTTAAATTAAGAGGGTTACAAGAAAAGACACCACAAATAATAAGATTTCATCAAATGGAAAATATAATAAAAAGGGCTTAATTGGGTTCATTTCAAAATTATTTTCATCAGAATACAAATAGTCAAATGAAGTAACACTATTAGATATTCAAAATATTTCAAAAATACATTTAATAGTTTTCAAGGATATGCCAAAATGTATGACTCCCAAAAGAGATCATGATCATGCCATCCAAATTTTATTAGGGAACCAACCACCCAACTTTCAACATTACATGTTATCATATGTGAAAAAGAGTGATATTGAAAAAATAGTAAATGAGATGTTGGAAGTGATTATTATTCATCATTATCATAGTGCATAATATTCTTCACTGGTGATGGTTTATAATAGGGATGGTAAATTTTGCATCTACCTAGACTACAAAGAAGTAAATAAATACACTATCAAAGATAAATTTCATATTAACATAATTAATGAATTATTATATGGGTTAGATGGTAGTGTTTATTTTACAACACTTTCACAAGATCAAGGCTATGGAGAGGCAAGTAACTATAACCCTCAAGAACCTATGTGGAGTATTAAACTTAATAGATACTACGTTTGTCAAAAAGTATTGTAATATAATAAAATGACTCATAACTCTCTTGAATAAATACTCTTTCCATTAGAATGAGTCATTCATAAAGCTTAAGGAGGCCATGTGCACTACAATTTTGGCCACTATATTTTTTTTCAAAAACTTCATTATATAATATGATACATTAGGGCATGATATGGGTACAATCCACATGTAAAATGGATGACCCTTTGAATTTTAAAGAAGCCAAATGAAAGATAACAATTTACTAAAACTCATTTATGAGAATGAAATGTTGGCTATTCTTCATGTGGTCAAGTAATGGATACTTAATGGGAAGGAAATTTAAGGTGAAAATGAATCATGATAGTATGAGATAATTTATATAACAAAGGTTATAATTATAAGAGTAGCAAAAATGGGTCACAAATATGTTTGGGTATGAATTTGAGATTATTTATAAGAAAAGGAGGAGAATGTATATGAAGATGTACTCTCTAGGAGGGATGAGAAAATAGGCATGTTTGTGTGCCATTTCCATATTTTAGATGAATTAGGTGGATGAGGTAGGATAATAATATCAACATGAAAAAATACAAAAAATATCATTCAAAAACTTCAATAAGCTCTAATAAATAAAAAAAATATTTTGTGAGAAAGGAGTTGTAAAAACATAAGCTACATCTATAAAAAATTCAAGCCTTAAGGATAAGGTTCTTATGGATATCCATGCTTATTTGGTGGGTGGAAATTCAATATTATTAAAAAATTATCATAGGATCACTTGATATTTTCTTAGGCTTGACTCAAATATGATTTATATTATTTTTGTTTTTTTGGAAGTTTTCACAGTCATACAAAAATGCTCAAGATTTATTCTCCATGCTTGAGCCTCAACATAGATGTCATCCTTAAAGATGATGATTCCTTTTATTTTTCACATGATCTTCCTCTCACCAACTATATTTATTTCACACCAACTACAAGTTTACCAAGGAAAGTAATTTTAAAAAAATAATACATGTTGTGATACCATATTATTTCATTCTAATTCTTATGGTTTCATTCAAAAAAATAATAATGTACATGAATTTGTGAAAAAATATTTAGTGTGTTAATGACAAAAAGGTGAGATAATTAAGAGGTATCCTTTATATATAATTATGTAGTGATGGGAGGAGGTATACATAGATTTAATAATGGGATTTCCTAAGTTAGAGGGGAAAAGTGTCATCATGATATTTGTAGATAGACTCATAAAATATGTCAGTTTTTATGCCTTGTCACATATTTTTGTAGAAAACATGATTGCAACATGTATGGAGAAAATAAAGAAGCCACATGGGACCAAAAAATTATAAAGTGATTATGACCCATATTTGATAGTAATTATTTGACTAATTTATTCTCTTGGTTGGGTACTCAGCTAGCTTTTTCTTCACATCATCAAAAATTTGGTGGGAAAATAAAAGTGCTCAATAAGTGCTTGAAGGGTTATCTTCAT
>JARHVA010006223.1:0-57500 GCA_037957365.1 Torreya grandis | reverse complement strand
ACATTTACATAGTGTATAAGGTATTACTCTAATATTTTATATCCAAGGGCATCCTAAAAACATATTAGATACCCTTCTATTTGGCAGAACTAAGAATGGAGTGGGAAATATGAGAGGGCCTAATTATAAAGGTATCATTATATGCCTAAGAGTATCATGTGTATGACCATCAAATGATTTCACAAGTCTAGAAGCATCCTATAAATATTACTCTATATAACCAAGAGAGTAAAGGAGTGTCATGGTGAACATATTTTCACTTGATCCATCATATATAATAACACTATGTATGGATTTCTTATCAATATATAGTCAAATAAAGAGTGAATGTCTATCTGAATCATCATCAATAACTTCAATATCATCAAATGTAATCATAGGACATGATGCTTGTTTTCTTGTAACTATACCAATGATGTTATCAAGTGGATGTACATATGTATAAGGAGGAGGAAGAGCATTATATGCATAATGCACTTCAAAATTGTCCTTGTTAGTTGCTTCATTATTTGAGAAAATATCTTTTCACATTTTTATCCTTGAATTTCCATTTATTTTTGGATAATATTATTCAATAGGTGTATCAATATCAATAATGTTCTCATCAATAAGATCTTGAATCTTGTGTGATTTTGAAGCTTGAAACATATGTTTATATAATTACCAATACATCTATAGTAGTCATAATATGCATTTCCATCAATTTTTTTAGATTATTTTTCTAGACATGTCCACTTCCGTTGGTGGAAGAAGAGTGATTAGATTGTATTCAAGTATATTTTTCAACAATACATGAGGATTTTAGGTAACCTTGATAATTACCTCCTTGTTGGAGCTTATAATTTAAACTTTTGTGTTTATTGTGAGTCAACATTAACTATAATCTTAGCTTAATTATTTCCTTCATTTGTTTTACTATTATAATTTGGCTTGATTTGAAATTTGAAGTAAAAGAAGCATGTGAATTATACTTAAGATTGTTTAAAGTGAGCAGCTTGACATCATTCTCTTTGAGTGTATGTCATATTTCATAAAAGGATTTGAACTTATCAAACATAATTGACACTTGAAGTGGAGATAGTGAGCTTTGAATAAATATATCTTGGAGTTCAAAAGGATGTGAAGTAGGTAATGGAAGATTCCTTGAATTTAAAGATTTAATACAATGTAAAATATATGCTTCCTCTTGATTCTAAGTCATGTCAAATTTGACAAAAGCTATTGGGGGATAATATTGACATGATATAGTAGTGCAAGACTTTTTAATTGGAAGATCTTGATATTGAACATTGTTTAGTATAACTTCTATATTTTGACATTGACTCCATGTAAAAATATAATGAATAACATGCTGAAAGGTAATTAAATATTTAATAATGCATTTCATAATCCTATGCAACCTATGAAAGAAATATTCATTCATTGATCCCATTATGAATATAATACAATGTGAATAAATCAATGCTAATGACTATGAATATAATACAAGAAAAAATCAAGGTATAAAGGTGATTTAGGCAATAATTTGAATGATTATGTGAGCTCTCAAATATACTTTCTCATTCATTGATTAATTTCAGCCCAATGTTTTATATCACTAAATACAGAGGCAAAATAATGACAATAGCACACTAACCTATTTTAAGGGTATATCGAGAGTAATTTCCTTGGGTGATATGTTCCTCTTAGGTGAACCACAAACCAAATGGATAAAAGAGGATTCTTATGGTATAAATAAGGGATGATATGCATTTATGATATACCATGAGATACGTGGAAACAAAAATCCATGTTTAGTGTTGTACATGGGCTACAAGTATTGGTGTAAACCCCTCATGTTAGAATGTTTGTAAATATATCACTATGTATCCCTTCACAACAGCCACTAAATGGTTGAAATATATTATAACATAATTTATAAAAACAAGCAAAAGCAAATGAAAAATAAAGAGGAACTAAAAGTGAACAACTTTTGTGTAGAGATATCAAAAAATTTCAACCCACGGTCAAAAGAAAGAGTTTTAATTTCAGAATTATCTAAAGTGACAAGACAATATTTTTAGTGTTGGATTACTCCAAGGTCTAATATAAAAATCATTATGTGTCATATTTTATCCAAGTTCTAAGGATATTTTATTTAAATGTCTATAATTTATAAAAATAAGTGTGAAATCCTAGGACAAAAAACAAGAAACTAACAAGTAATGTTATAAAAATAGCAGGTTTACTAGAGTATTTAATCTATTTTAAATTGAAGTGAATCCAAACTAATAGAATTAAAATATTGAAATAAATATACAAGAATATACAAAAAATATAGTAAAATATAGTGTGGTACAAAATTTTACAACATTTATAATTTTATAAAAATAATAAATGGGCTTACAAATATGCAAACCCCCCTAAAATATATCTTATGCTGAATGTGTAGGCTGACTATGGTTGATAATTTATTGAAGAGAATTATGTACTGTGTCATGATTGAATGTAAGAATTCAATCTATGATCAACAAAAGTCATCAAGAGGTGAATAGGGACACACTAAGACTTTATCTACTAATTATGACCATAGTGTGCTTGATTTTTCAATCTGGGTATTTGCATTTGTCTATGAGGGTTTTTTGATTAATTATGTGTGCCAATATGTTTTGCATAAGACATATGAAAGATAAAACCTTATTATTACACAAAAAAAAAAATATGATATCATATGTAAAATGGGGAAATAAGTAAGGAAAATAACTGAGCTATCCTTAGAAAACTTTGCATAATATGAGTTCTACTACATATCCCAAATGGGCCTTAGGCCGATGTAGTTCTCCCTCCTAGGTTGAATGGTGACCCATGACTATATAAGTATATGTACCTAGAATATTGATTTTAATTATTAACAATGGATTCCCTTGAACTTCAAAAAAAGATATTAATTTTTGGTTTATGACCGTTAAAATGTAACATAATTGAAATTAGAAGACATAGTGCCCTTTTTATCAATATGGAGTAAAATTACTAAGTAATTGTTAGATTGATCAAGTGTTTTGATTTGAGTGGCCTTGATATGATTATATACGAGAATATTTAGAATATTTTCACTAATAAAATTAAAAAAAGTTGTGAAAGAGTAGTTATAAAATGTATCAATTTGAAAAATTAACAGTTAGAGTGCAGTAGACAAGGCTATGCTAGTGGACAAGGTCTCGGTGCAACCTTGTCTGACCTAGAGTGAACTTGTCCCATAATAGTAGATATTCTTAGGGAATGCTTGACATGAGTATGTAAGATAAATAGGGATGAATGTGGATGAAATAGGGATGATTGTATGATATTTTTAGTGTTTACAAGACAATTAAGGATATCTTATAATGTTTGAGTTAATGAAATGGCAAATAGACTAAAAATGGTAAAAATGTCAAGAATAAACATTTTCAAGCATTTAATGATGAAATGTATGTGTTGAAAATGAGACCAAAAGTTCAAATAGTTGAAGATAAAATTAAACACCAATCAAAGGTACTCTTTAGTATTAGGGAGAACTTGGACATGCCACAAAATTGAATGCAACAAGTTTATCAATATGAGAGTGAAATGAAGTAGTATATAATATTTTTTTGAGGTTGAAAATGTATTAAAAAATGTCCTTCAATAAAAAATATAGGATATAAAACTATTACCGAAGTATTATGTTCCTTATTTAATTTTTTAGAATATTGGTAGCATGAAAAACAAACTAGAATTATCTCAGTTAGAAAAATGCATCTTGCCTTTCATGTTTCATGTTTGAAGAATATCATTTGTAATAAGATTATAAGATAGGTAGAGTTATGAGGGGTGGGGGCCCTAGCCTGGTTGGCTAAGTATTTCCGCTGTGGCTCTGCTGGTCTCAAGTTCTAGCCTCCCCCCGCCCCGTGGTACCGGTATTAGGCGTGTCTAGCTAGCGCCGCCTGTCACGTTAAAAAGTTTACCAGGTTTTTAAAAAAAAAAAAAAGATAGGTAGAGTTATGAGAGATTGATGAATGGGTAACATTCATCTTGAAACTTGAAGTGATTCTATAGACACACACTAATAGACTACGAATGATGGTGATCAAAGAGTATATTAAAAAGTGGAATAATTTGACCATATAACATGTGACATGGGAAGATGAAGCTTTTATATAGAAACATCCTCATATGGTCAATGTTGTGGACAAAACTTGTTTTCAAGGGTGAGGTCAATGTTATCCATAGATTATGGTAGGTATTAGGATATGTGTGTTGACATATGGCAAGCATAAAATTTTAAATTCATTAACCATATTTTCCATAATTTTGGACATATACTAGGAAATTTAGACTTAAATTATTTCCATTTATGGCTTTATAATTGCTGAAATTAGATTAATATATTATTGTCATTAGTTTTTAACTAGAATAATATTTCATTAAAATATTTATATTATTGGTTTTAAGTAGTGTGACATTGCCACATTAAGACTCATATTATGAACCATGGGAAGATACACGCCACTTAAAATAATTAATGATTGGATTTGGCTAAAAAGGGTAACTCTATGCTAGTTAAAATGATAAAAAAAAACTATAGAATTTAGAGTGGTGATAATAGGTAGAAATTAGGAGGAGAAAGAGAAAATATTGAGCCAATATCCTATACGGAGGTGAAGGAGAACCTTGATGTCTAGAGGAATCTAGTAAAAGGAGGGTTATCAAATTTCATGTAAAGAATAATTAGATATGATTTGTCTATCCCAAGAACATCACCAAAGGTTATGATGATCACTTGGTCAGAACGAGGGGTTTGAGCGTCACAATATCAGAAAAAATCATCAGAGAAGTGACAAGTATGTGCTACAATGGTTTTAAATACTTTAAAGAAAAAAGAGAAAGGAGAAATTAATGAATATTTTTTTCAATTCTAAAAAACTAGTCTTGTCATCCCAGAAAGGTTTCCCTAGATCTGAGTTACCTACAAAGTGGCCTAAGGTTTGTCTTTAAATGGTGAATTACATTACCCTCAAGGTAAAACACACCATTATATTCTACCACCACTTCTTAGTAATGAATAATTTAAGGGCCATATGATTAGCCTTCCTTTCTTTCTACTAAAGTCCTTGGAAGCATCTGTGACATATTATAAATCCAACCCTTCTTCTGACCCCATTCACTAAGGGCTCATCTTAATCATTGTAAGAATAGGGGAACCACTATGGGGAAATATGTAATTGAAGCCATAAATGTCCATAGTGGGGGGATGATTTTGAAGAAGAGAGCGAAGAGAGTCCAAATGATGGGAAAGGGAAAGATTCCTTAACTCTAAGGGGAGAGGAAAATATTGGTAAAACACCTCATAATAGTAACTTAGATGGTAACATTCAAGTGGTCAATAAAATTACAAGTGTTTATCTTCAAACCCCAATGATCAACAAGTTGGATGAAATGGAGCAGATTCTAGATAATATTCAAACCAAAATGGCCATGTAACATTTTCTGTATTATGAGTTGGTGGAAGAAATAAATAATCTTAAAATGATGATTTCTCCATAGGACGATGGAATGGGTACTAGCAGAGGGAAGGTGGTTAAAACCAAATAAGTTAGGGAGATTTACATGAATCCCCAAGTAAAAACAAGTAACAAGTATAGAAAAAGGAGATGAAGGAGTAGACAAAGAGAGTCCAGGATAAAATGAATGAGAGGACTTCAATCTAAAAAAGGAAAAGTGTGACTGAAGAAAATTATTAGGGTCCAAGAAAAAGAATAAGGGGAAAGGAAAAGGAGAAAATAAAGACTAGGATTAGCAAGTTGATCATTTAATTTGAATCTAAGGATTCCAACTATTAACTTATGTGTTTTCCTCCTATGTGTTTTTTTGGTGTCTTTTTGTTAGGTTTTGGCCTAACAATATTTAGTTGTTTGTGGATCATGTAGCCATTGATATGTGACTATTATTCTTATTTTTAAATACATATATTTCATGGTATTTTTAAGGGGTGTAAGACCCTATTCCTATTTTATTAACATTATCTAATAAAAAATTATTTTGACATTAGGTTCCATTATTTCTATTATTAAATTCTAAATAGTGCAAAACTAGGTTCTAATTATAACATAATTAGGTTTGATTGCATAATGCTCCATAGTTGTCATAGTACCACCTAATAGTTGTCGTATTATCTAATATTTTTCTAAATTTACCTCATATTAACCAAATTATCACATCATGACATGTAATATTTACAAATATTAGTGCACTAATATAAGCATATTTTTACCATGTAAAAGTATTGGACAACTTTTTTATCGACCCTAAAATCATCCCATTGTACCCTTGTAAAACCAAATTGGTTTCCACATACATTTATATCAATTTGAAAATTTCTTATTTAATGTACCTAAAGTGGTTCGTCATATTTTTATCGTCATATCTCATTCTTCCCTTCCCTTCCCATCCATATATTTTATTTTTCATTTGTTGGTTGTACTAAAAGCATATTCACACATACACATTCATTAATGGATTGAACTCTTCTTTAGGTATTCCAAAAATACACCTGATATAACTATCATTTTTACTTTGTATATATTGATTAATGTAGTCTTCCCCTATGAAAGTTTGTGACTCCTATTATTTTATTCTATACATATTATTCCTAGATTGTTTGTGGAAAAAAACAAGCATATGATGTCCCACTAAAATTTAAAAATGATATATAAAAATCACATAAAACATTTTACTAATATGTTATCTTGGAAGCCAATATTCTCTACCTTTGCCCATTGCACTTTTTTCCCAATGTTTGATATATGATTTTATTCTATTTTTTGGATCTTCCATATCTTCAAGTTCTTTGAAAGGTGTTAGAGGATGTTTCCCTTATAGTAATATTAGATCACCATTATATTTTATATGAAAAATTGGGATTGAATAAGACCATTGTAGATCCTTTATTATTGCTTTATATTAAAAAATTGACATGTAATCCATGACATGGAACTTGAAAATCTTAGGTTTGTTAATGCCCAATATATTGTGGTTTATATCTAATAAGTGTGGCTACATAAAGGCCTTTAAGTCATAATTTTTTTTCAATATAGTAAGGAGTGAAGGTATTTGGTCCCTCTAAGCATTAACTATAAGTGTCCATGATATGAGGCAATGCAAACTTGTCTAATTTCCATAATGATGTTGCTAATATGTCAAAATTACCATCTATATTTTCATGAGTGTGTACTAATGGAAATAAGATTATATATACAATGTTGAGTACCATATTTCTATTAACATGGATGCAAATGAAAATAAGGTAAAATTCTTGTCATCACTTAAAGCATTGTCTAGTTGAAATTAGAAGATTGGTGGATATTTTTTGAATGAAATATTTATACTAGAAATATTATTGCTTCAAAATAGAAAATTTATCCTTATACCCTATGAAATTTTTATGTAATTAATTTTATAATATTGCATCATGAAATATATGTTTTGATGATCCATTACTATCAATAGATCCCTATATTCATCAGTGACTAATTCTTAGAGCTTCTTGAGATACATAACCGATGACGTGATTATGTAGTTTGCTTTAGGTCTAATAAATGGTAGGATTAAGTGGATAAAAATATTAGTCATGTGTTCATGTCTAAGTATACTATTCAAAGTAACTAGGAGGTTTGTAACATTATTATTAAATTTGATTTCTTGTATATCCTTGATATAGAGGTTTTCATTTTGTACATTTTATCATGCACAATGCTCAATAATCCTTGAGGCCATTATTATGATTGAAATATGTGGGAATAGTAATGTGTATGATATTTTTGAATTTACTCATTATGCTATTTTTGTTCCTCTTTAATTTTTAAGAGTGATTCTATGCATGTGGTGGCTCTACATTTGTTATAAAAATTTGTACACTCATCACAATTGGAGAAATTGTTGTTTGCAATTGAAACATGTTAATTTTTTTGTTCATTACCTATTAAATCTTGGATATGACACAAGAGTAAGATTAAAAAATTGAGATCTATGTTACACTTATTTTACATTATATTATGGGTATAGAATGCATTCGGTAGTATTTGAGGAGCTTTTATTCCATCTTGTCTTATAATACGAGTTAAATATGGAGAAATATCTAAATTTATCTTAATGATTCTTCATACAAAATAAATTATTGTGGTGGTATTAAAATTTGATTTCTATTTTTAGTATTACCATTTATTTTACACCTATCACCATTTATCTAATCATATCTATGACTATAGAATGCGATCCTTAAGTACCCATAAGCTTTATGCCATGCATTCTGATAGACATCCATCACATCAAATTTAATTTTATGTAACTCCATAGATTTTGTACCCACATTAAATATGTAATTTTATATTAATGAGTATGACACCAATTTATTCTTCCCTCTTCATTCAGATCTCTAGTTTTATGCCATATAACTCTGACTGAAGCAACATGATTTTTTTGAGACAATTTTTTAATCAAATTTGAAAAAATAGAAGATAATTAATTAAATTTGTTAGATTGATGCATAAAATTAGAAAGCTATAGATATGAAATAAATGAAAAAAATTTATTTATAACTTACTATATTTGGAAATATGCTAAAAGGGGAAATGAAAAGAAATACAACTTAGCTAGAAAATTAACAATGTAAGACTAAGATAAAAACTATGAAACTGACTAGGAGGATCTATGATGATGTTGTGAATCAAGAATAATTTTTATTTATCTTTAGACAAGGCTAGACAAGGGTGTGTTACATTAGTATCCTTAGGGTGTCCCAACATCCTATAGGGTTTTATGCTCTATAACTGATATGATAGATTAACTTTGCCTATGGATTTTATATGATTATGTGAGGGCTATCGATCTATTATGAAAATAACTATGTGCCATCTTCTTCACTTGTAACACTAGATTGATATACCATAAATTATAAAATGTAAAAATGGGTTAGTGGTAAGTTGTGTTAGACCTCAATGCCCCCCATGTTGAGCATTTCCCAATACCATTACTATAAAGATGGATAAAATTCCATGTAGATATACCCTACTATGGTAGTGTGTGTGAAATACTAGTGTAATGATAAATGCTTGTGTAATTATGGTGTGATTAAATGTTTCAACTATGAATTTTGACCTTGGAGGTGTACTAAGACTTTAGCTCAGGGTTACTAGGGTTATATGTATTTAAGATTGGGAGAAATAAGAAATTTTATCTCAATGTGCAATTATAACTCTAGTGATTTTTAATGTGTGAGCCTCTTCTATGAAAAATGAATTGAAAATGTGATTTTATAGTGATCAACAGTGAATTAATTTTGATAGGATTTCTAAACATGTAGGACACCCCATTACATGAATTTGAATTTGAGTAACTAGACTTTATTTGGTAAGAGGATGTGGCTGGTAGAACTAGATAAGACTAAGGAGTAGGATAGTCTAAATGGCATGTTATTATCTTAGGAGTAAATAAAACTAAGATGAGAGCATCAATCAGTTATGGGATAACCTTGAGCTATTTTGAGTGAGGAATTGGGACATTTTTAGATCATTTTTTGTTGGTAGGAATTGGTCATCATCATAAAAAGTAAAGGAAATATGGTTGAAAGACCATGGAATGAGGTCTGAGATAAGTGAATATAAGGAGTGGTCAAAAGTTCACTATTTAAACTTAAATTTTAAGTTATGTGTATACATTTTCTACCCTTTTATTCTAATAATGTAATAAAGCTAACATATTAGAGTAAAATAAAAAAGTATGTACCTAAGCTTACATATGAAAAATAGTCTTAAATGTAGGACATAACGTTGAATTTTGCTTCATGTAGAACCTAAAATGAAACATGTATATTATCAATCCTTACTCAAGATAAAAATAAAGAATTAAAGACAAGAAAATTTATATATCTAATAAAAAGGAACAAATACACCTAGTTGGGTATGTGAACTATTGTGTTTTTTGTACAAAAAATGGTGATTAGAGAGAGTAGGACCCTTGGGATTTATTATTCATTGATGAAATTTGATTGGACTATGAATTACCCAAAAATAATTGATAGGTGAGTGTGATTAATAACTCAAGGTGTGTTTGAATCCATCATTTCATAACAAAGTGATGAAGTAGTTTGAAATCCATACATGAATTCCAATGGATTGTTCTAGTGAAAAAAGGGTGAACCAACTGATACACATATAATAAGGCTAATTTATGGAGAAAAAGTAATGAAAAAATATAATATGATCTAAATCTAGTGTGTACAGTGTGGATAATTACATGAATTACCAACTTATCTATGAAAATGGTGAAAAACTAAGTAGGGAGGTGGTCATGTGTTATGCACATGCCCCTAGTTATATATCTAGGTGCATATGGATTTTAGAAATAAGTAGTATCATGTGATTTTATAAGAAAAAATAACTATTATAACTTGAAACACATGCCATTTATGATGCATTCAAATTGAGCAAATTTGAGACAAACCTTAGTATTTTTTTAAAAATTATGACTAGTTACTTATTAGGAACTGTCTATACTACTTATGATTATGAGAATTTTTGAAAATGACTATTTTATGCATGTTAGGACAACAATGTGTTATTTTGGACATGGAAAACCTATGCCCTTATATAAATTAAGCATTTTTACCTTAAACTAATTCTTGGGTAATTTATGGGTATGGATTCTGATCAACTATTAAAACCTATAAAATTTTGTGTGTACTACACTTTAGGAGATTATTATCTAAGACAAGCCACTATGTATTATCAGATCATTGTCCAGGATCTTATGGTTTCATCAAATGCATAGATTATGTAAGTAAGAGCAAGCTATTCCATATAAAAAAGCTATAAGAAAAAATAACCAAGATAATATTGTAAAAAAATAGAGAAAACATTCAACACATTCAGATTGATTGAATAAATCACAAAGAGGTGTAAAAATAGGAGAATAATGTTTAAATATTCCATAAATGATCACAAAGGCTTGTAATACGCATGTAACTCCTAAGTCAACAATAACAAGTAACATCCACTAGCCAATGATAAAAAAGAGTAACTCTCTAATCTAAGAACACCTAAGCAAGCTAACTCAAGTGGAGGAATAATCCATATGTGTATTAATAATCCAAATAATAAAATATAAGGAAAATAAATACTACACTAACACCCAACCATAATCATAGCTTAGGTGGGTAGAAGAAATAGGTCATAACAACAAGAACTGATGAGGTACCCATATGTGGATAAAAGGAGAAAACCTTTAGGAACAAAATACCACCCAAAAGAGGTAAAAAATAAGAAAGGGATAAAAGGGCCCACTAGAAGGTACAAATATATATATACACCCTATATCCTACAAAGGAGCTCTCTAGAGTGACTATGGATCAATATTAGATGTAGTGAAGAGTGAATCACCCTGGAATAGTGGATGTGTCTACAAGTCCCTAATGGAACTCCAACCAATGTGTGGTCCCTATACAAGTAATTATGCTCCTCATGCATAGTATATGGGACATATTATTAATGAAATGATGGAGTATCTTAACCAAAGGAAAAGAAAGAATGTGGAATGTTTTGTAACTGAGTAGAAGACTGCCTAATATCTGATGAGTCTTGAATCAAAGTACCTATTCCCTATAATGTCTAAAGTGGACCAAAAATAGGTGAATCAATAAATAACTCATAAATATTTGGAATATGATAAGAAGATGGTGGATGTGTTTCCCCATCACTACCATAGTCATATATGCTAGACGAAGAGTCCCCAATGCCAAATATAAGGCCAGACTTAGAAATGTCATAGAGTCCAGGTGATTTTGATGAAGATGAATTTAAAGAAAAGTCAAGGATAAAGTGTGAGAAGGTATACAGTTGAGTCTGATGATCAATCAATCCCACTACCAATATAGTATCATTGTGTAACTCTCTAACATACAATGAATCTAGAGTGAACTCAACTCGCATGCCTGGACCAAGGTGAATAATATGGTAAACTAATAACAGGCTATTTTAAAGTGAGGGAATACTAAGAATATTATTGAATGTTCCTCCACTCACTTTAATAGACCCTCTCTTGAAAACATGTGTACAAATGTCATCACCTAAGTGAATAGTGGACATGTCACATGGTCCTAAGGAAGTGAACTCAATCTATGAAGAAGCCATGTGACGTGATGATCTAGAGTCAATGACCCATGTAGGAGTTAGAGGTACTACTATAACTAAGGCCCTACCTTTCACTTTATTCTCACCTTTTTATTTTGCCTTTTCTTTACCATTATTATTTTCTTTAGAAGATTCTAGGGTTGATGAAGATGGTTCGATAGACTCAAGAATGCCTATATTATTCTTCTCGTTAAGGATTATTCGGTGGTCAATTTTCTTCTTCAAAAAATTTCTTTCATCATGATTTCTAATGCAATACCCACACTTTATCCTCACTTTCTTAGGCTTAAAATTGGAAGAGGAGGTGTCATTAGTTGATTTGGTGGTGGGTTTTTCCTTCTTGCTCTCATGATCTTTGTTATTTTGTTTCTTCTCTTTTGAAGTCTTTATGGTGTCATGTCTTACAAGTAGAGCATGTGGTTTAGTGAAATTTAGTGCACCCATTTGGATTAGTTTATCTTGTTCTTTATTTAATTCAATAACAAAATCATCAAAGGAGGGAATATTCCATGAATTATCAAGTGTTCTCTTGTTTGCATGGAAGGTGGAGATGAAAACATAATAGTTAGGACCAAGTCTATAAGGACAGAAAGAATGAGTTGTGAATCCTTTTTATTAATTACACATTATTTTAATTGTAATATAAATGATTTAAACTTAGTGAAGTAGTCTTGAAGTGTGTAAAAAATGCCACTATTAATATTAATCATCTCATTTTCTAGTTCATACCCTCTCATTTCATCTAGTTTCCCAAAAAGTTTTCTTAGGGTATCCCATACTTCCTTGAGTGTTTTGGTTAATTGAATGTGAAAGCACAAATTTAGTGATATAGAAAGATACAAAACCAAAATCTTCATCACACTTTTCATATCATTTTTCCTTGTTTGTATCTGGTTTAATTTGTATACCCACAGTTACCATATATAGCTTCTTGTTTCACAAAGTGAGTGACATGGAAGCCTTCCATTAATTATAGTTTAAGTGTATGAGTAAACTAACTAAATTAGGATCCATTTTAGATAATTTGAGTTTATTTTCAACAAATTTAAGAAATATAGATAGAAGGAATAATGATAACTCATACACCTCCTGAATTAAGCTTGACCCTCCCAGATTTTGATTCTTTATATTTTATTTCATTTTAAAATACAAATAGGTTCATTTCATGGGAAACTAAAAAATATGAACTTTTGTAAAAGATGAGGCTCAATTTAGAACTACCAATCAAAATTTGTTACATAATAACTTTCTCATAAATGAGGCCTATTTATTAAAAACTTACATGAAAACTTTAAAGAATGCCCTATGGAAAGAGTGGACCTAGCCTTCTAACCACTCCTTGGAATTAGAATAGAATTTGGGAGGATTCAAACCAAATATCTCTCCAATAAAAAAAAAAGCCTTAACTAGTCACCCTACCACCCACATATACATTCATAATGAATAAATTATCTTTTTAGGGTGATTTAAAAAAAACTATATTAAAAGATAATTAGAAGGTAGTTTTTTTAAATTTTTTTAGGGAAAATAGATATTTGATTGACTTATCTATGTGATAAGAATTAGCCTGGGCACCACAAGTTTACAAGTTGGAGGAGTGAAGCTAAAGAGGATGACAAGGCTAAAGATGCCAAAAAAACTTCAAGTGGATTTAGGCAATGTAAATGGGAGAGAACCAATGCTTAGTGTAGGTTTAATCCTCCAATAGAGATTTCAAGGCTGGTTTGAGGTGCTAATAAAGACAAACAAAGAAAGTTAGCTTGAAATCTTGTGCTTGGCTCAATATTTCAGCTTAGGGAAGTGGTTCAATTTTTGAGAGAGGAAAAAAATATCTTTAAAAAACAAGAATGTCACCAATGTAGGAAGACATATAAGGTTGTTTTCATTTGATCAACAAGATGAGATGTGACAAAATTCAATAACCCTCCCTTTCTTTGAAACAAATGTTAATATCTATGTGAAAAGTCCATGAGTATCCATGGATAAAAAATAAATGTGTAAAGAATTGCCTCTTACCATCCACTATGACCCTCCTTCATAGTAACCAATATAGACTACCTGATGTAATATCCACCACATTACATAAAAGACTAGAGGGTAGCTGAAAATTGACTCAATTTTTAATCCTCATGCTAATAGACTCAACATCGAGTAATCTAGAATCTAAAAAGCTATGCCAATACTATATTTTAGTGTAGAACTATTGTGTGGAGTCAATGCCACTCAAAACAATGCAAAACAATGCAAAACAATACATGCAAAACACAAGACTACAAACCAAACTATGTTTTTTTACAAATTCTTCAATCTCTACAAATTTTTTTCCAAAAAATGGGTAATTTTTTTTATTTTGTAGAAACTAAACTCACACTTTAAAAATATAAAAAAAAATACAAAAATAGACAATCAATAAACCATATTGGCAGTCTGATACCATGTCAAAACATTGGCCAGGATCTTCTAGATCTTTTGGTTTCATCAAATGCATAGATTATGTAAGTAAGAGAAAGCTATTGCGTAAAAAAATGCTATAAGCAAAAACAAGTAATAGAATATTGAAAAAACTAAGAGAAAGAATTAGACACACTTAGATGGATTTGATAGATCATAAAGAGGTGTAAAAATATGAGAGTAATGTGTAACTCTTCCATAAATGATCATAAAAGTCTAGAATAGGCATGTAACTCCTAAGTCAATAATGACCAATCAAATAGTAACATCCACTAGCCAATGATAAAAAAATCAACTCTCTAAATCTAATAACACCTAATAAAGCTAACTCAAGTGGAGGAATAATCCATGTATGTAATAATCATCCAAATAACAAAATACAAGGAAAATATATACCTACACTAACATGTATCCCCTTTTTTGAGGTGAGTTATGGAGCCTATGAAATAGCTTAACTCAAAATAAAAATCTATGTGAGATATTTTATGAAAATATGTAAATTTTAGTATTAATCATAACATGGAGGAGCATATAATAATCATATATAAACTAAGTTAAAATTTATAATGTGAGATGTATGCAGAAACAAGCATACACAATGACATTGTCAAGATAAATGTTAATAATGAAGCATATAGATAAGTGATCAAAATTGATTATTAAAAGATTAATAAAACTACTTAGGGAAGGATGCATGATAATGATCATGGCATCAAAAAATGGGGAAGATGTATGATGTTCATCATAACATCAAAAAATGAGAAAACAAGTGTCGTATTCATAATGTACATGTGTAAAGAGTACACATAAAGCACACAAAGAATGTAATAGAAGGAAAATGGGCCACAAGAAATGGAAATATTAAAATATCACTCACACAATCATATAAACATAAAATAGGCTTAGAGACACATGTAATGACATGTTCAAATGTCCACAATCTAAAACAACAAATACACATAAGACATGAAGCATAAAATCAAACATGCAAAGTATGCATGGATATATATAATTGATCAACATTAGTAATTTGTAACATCAGTATATTTATTAACTTAAGTATTTAGGAAGATATCAATAATTTTTTCATAGTGTAAATAAATGAGGTATGAACAATAAAGGATAGCAAAATAATGATAAAAAATGTGTAAAATAATGCCCCTAATGAACTTGATGAAGTATAAACAAGTTGTAGGATGTTTGTGACTTGTGTGCATTTGAGAATTATTAGCATGTGTTCATCGGGATGATATCAGTATAATCAGACAACAACATAATGCTCTACTACTTGAGCATAACACATTTATCTATGAAAACATGTCTAGGTTTGAGACAATTTAATGAATTGTAAATGTGTCTATATATGAAAAATTGAATGTTCTACATTCACTCATGTATAATTTTTGAAGAATTATTGATTAAAAAATTGGATATATAATGAAATATTAAACATATTGATCATAAATTAGCTGATGTAAATAAACTACACAAATAATGTATAGTTCTTGATTTTTGAATTTTCTAGATTTTTTTTTTTTGTATTTTTAGGTATATGAAATAATATGATAATCTAAAATCAAAAAACACATCCAAAAGATGTGGATAATTAAAAGGTGGATTTGGTGGAAGATCATTGATTACTAGATATTGAATCTTATCAAACTCCCATATATCATCACCATTGTGGTTATCATAACATTCATGCTCTATAACTATAGCCTTATCTTTTGGATTGTTCTAAATATTATGCATTCATATGCCATGTTACTCTTTTGCAATAAGCCTCATGTTTGAATTTTATATAAACCAAATTTGATCCCTATTTCTCATTTATGAATCTATGATTTTCATCCATACCATAATGAAGAATGAAAATTATACTATCCTCAAATTTGAATGTAAGACATTTTTGTTGTTTATCAATTATAGCTTCCATTTCGTGTAACCATAATTACCCCAATGCTAGCATGTAACTTATTTCCTATGTGCAAAATAAAAATTAGCATGTCCAAAAACTTGGGACTATATGCAATTGGTATTTTAATATATCTTATTAAATATCGGTAGTATATAACTTTATGTAATTCATCCTAAACATGCCCTATTTGTTATGAAATGAAAGTGTGCATACATTTGGCTCTGCACTTATTGTCAATAAAAACATGAATAGTCAAAGGATTGGTCTTAGAATGCTTGTATTTTATGGATATGTAATCCTACTATTAAGCTATAGTAGGTTGTGGTATAGGTTGTATAATTTAAATAGTTCACTTAGACTTATATTTATAAAGTTTATGTTTTAAAGTTGAACAAGTATTTGTGGCATTCCCTATTATTATATGAAAGTGACAAAAGGGCTTTCCCTATTGATTTGATATCTTGCTAGTATATATATGCAATATTGTTGGCAAAGTAATTGATACCCTATCAAGTAACATCTATAACATCACATGTGGTCTATCCCATTCATTTTTGGATTATATCCTAATAACTAGCTCTATATCTATGAGTTCCACATTGTTTACTTAATCTATGAATTATGATTTGTGGGTACCTAAAATGCATTGATCAATATATTTTGCCTCCTACTCTTTAAAAATGATACATTTGACAAAATTGTTAGTCCATGGGACACTTGAAATAACTATATGCTATGTAGTAGGTATATGGAAATAAATAATCTTTCCTTTATCCATATAAAGTGATTTTTTATTCATGTATATGTATGTAGTAGAATTATTGCCTTTGAATCATCTATGTATTCACATATGCCAACTTGTGTGAAATTCAAACCACATAAGTAATCATCAATGTTCATTTGTATTGAATTAGTATCATTATACCTAGTATAAGAATCATCATAAATGTCATTGATAGATATGAAATTTAGATCTTATGAATTGACTAATAAAGGTAATTCCCATATAGGTTCCTCATGGTCCAACTTTTGAGGTGAAAGCTATGGTTTTGAGCTATCTATAGATTGTAACTTTTAATCTTTGTACTACATTCTCCAACCTTATATGTGTACATTTATTCTATATGAATTATTTATGGTGGTAGCAATATATTATATTGAGGTTCCCCAATTGTGATGGGCTCTTAATAGTAGGCTTTGTAATATTATAATATCTAAAAAGTTTATTATTGGTTTGGCATGTATATAAATATTCATCTTGTAGAAATTTGACACACCTATGTAAAGTAGAAGGTATAGATTCCATGGTTTGTATGCATGTCCTAACCAATGGTAAATTGTACTAAAAATTATTAGGAATTACTTGAAACTGGGTAGCGAGGATTTTAGGACCCAATGCAATATCCAAAGTGATATAACCCAAAAATTGGTGAGACACATCATCAATCCTTTGATATTATTATATGTATTTTGAAGAGTATCCATTATAGTACCCATTATCTATAAGAATGTAATATTGCAAATATTTAACCCTAAACCTTTATCAATTAAAAAAAAAATTCATTCTATACTTGAGATTTTCACTTGTATGAACCAAGGTAAATTCTAATCAATAATTGATCATGGAGGTAAGTCCTCATTTCTAAAAGAGATGTCATCCTTAATATCCTCAAAATTATTTAAAATAGATGCAAAGTAAGAAGTCTCTTTGTCATGAGGCATAAGTTTCTAATTCAATGTTTGCTATCAAATATCCTTAAAAATAGTAGTATTTTAAAGTAATTTTAGCATGGAAATCTTAGCTAGTGTATTCTGTAATTGATAAAAAATATCATATCCTCTAGAGATATTAATTGGTCTTATTTGAGTAGGTTGGGGATGAGGAGGAATTGCCTAAATTTATTTCTCATCTTTATTGATGAGGAACCTAACCTCATCTATTAAAAACAACTGAGACCATAGGGTATACTATAAGCCTAGGGAGAATCATCGAGGTTAGATATGAGATAAGATAGCTGTGAGGTCTAGGTGTATGAGGAGTAAACAGAACAATCTGAGCCCTTTTACATCTATTAGTAATATGTGGAAACTCAAATTGAGCCATGAAATAATAATCATCATAAAATTATTCATTATTATGCTCTTGAATAATATAATATATCATATTTCCCTTTAAATTATGTATCCATGGGCTTACATACATGCAAAAGATTTGTAAAGTCATAGGCAAAGAACATGTAAATAACACCAAGAAACATTGAACTAAGAAATAATAGATATATTCATTCATTATGATCATGATGAATATGGAAATTATAAAATTAGGAATCTAAAACCCTAAAAGAAGTGCTAAAAATAGAGGGAAATCCTAATGACAAGCTAGGGTTTTTGGCAATGTTCAATAATAAATGGTTTCACCAATATGTTTTTCAAATTTAGTAAAATAATAACTAATTAACTAAAAGTGATAAAATGATGCGTAAAATTAGAATTCTACAGATATGAAATAAATGACACAAATGATTTGGAACTTAATATATTTTCAAATATGATAAAATGGGAAATGGCAAAAAAATACAACTTAATTGGAAATTTGACAAAGCAAGACTGAGACATAAATTATGAAATTGATTGAGATAATCTATGATGATGTTATGAATTAGGAATAGTTTTTTTATTACTCTCTAGATAAATACATTAGAATTAGTTAAGGGTGAAGTGAAAAGGTGTCCTTAGGGTGCATAAGTGTTCCTTATGGTCATATGCTATGTGATTAAATGGCAGGTTCACTTTTCTTATGTGATTTATTTGATTATATGGGAGCTATCGATCTGTTATGAAAAATCACTATGTGACATCTTATTCACTTATAATCCTATTTAAATTTCACATTAATGATACTAATAAAATCATGTGTTAACGATTAAAGCTATGTTATACCTCAACACCCCTTATGTTGAGCATTGCCTATATACCAATACTTCTAAGAGGGATCAAAACTTTATGTAGTTGTTACATGCTATGGTGGTGTGTGTGAAATAATTGTGTAATTCTAGATTTTTATGTAATTTTGGTGTGATTAAGTGCTTCAACCATGAATTTTGACCTTGGATGTGTACGTAAAATTTAGCTCAGGGATACTAGGGCTATATGTATTCAAAATTGGGAGAAATAGGGAATTTTGTCTTAGTGTGCAATTTAAATTTTGGTGATTTTCAATGTGTGAGATTCTTGTGTGAAAAATGAATTAAAAATGTGATTTTATAGTGATAAATAGGGAATTAATTTATATATTCCTTTCTAAACATGTGGTATGACCCACTACATGAATTTTAATTTGATTAACTAGCCATTATTTGGTGGGAAGATGCGACTGATAGAATTGGACAAGATCAGGGAGTGGGATAGTTGAAAAGGCATGGTATTACTAATAAGTAAATATAAATAAATTATAAGTATGGATTAGTCAAGGGATAATATTTATATATTTTTAGTGAGGAATAAGGACATGTTGAGATCATTATTACTCATAGGGATGGGTCATTCACATAAAAAGTAAAGGAAAGATGGTTGATAGACCATGGAATGAGGCATAAGCTAAGTGTTTATAAGGAGTGGTCACAAGTATATTTTTTCAACTTATATTTTAATTTATTTTTCTAAAATAGTAATATTTACAATAAGTATATTCTACATAATCCAATTCATCTTAAAAAATGACCATTTTTATCCTCATCAACCTTTTGATATGATAAACTAGGTAGATTGGCATTAAAATTTTAATGTTTTTGAGCATTGTAGATTTTTTATGACCCTTTTGGAATGATTTTACTTAATGACATCAAAATAAATTATATATATAAATTGGGCTTGTCACTCTTCAAATGCATCATACATGTTGAATTCAAAACCTATTGGGAATTCTTTGAATCTAACATCCATATGAGAACCATCTATGTTTCTCAATTTCCTATTAGGCCATTATATGAGAGATATTTTAGATAGGTATAATTATTTTTAAGGAGGGATGTATATTTTATTGATATGCACACCAAGGGTATCAGTATCTAGTATTTCAAATTATGCCATATCTACATCAAGTACATTTTCAATTATTCCCTCTATAACATATTTTCTCGAAGATGAGCACAAATGGACCCTTTTGATAACAACTCCCCTATAATTCAAATTAATTTCACCACCCTATACAAGGGACAAACCATCTAATTGAGTAATCCATTTAACCATTAGGGCACTTCCCATTTCATAAAAAAACAATTTTTTATTTGGACAAGCTATTAATTTCTTGGTTTGTAGAAAGTTTGAGCATTTAAAACATAAATTTACCACATTTGTGACCATTACATCAAATAATATCTCTTCATAAAATTTATGATATTCTATCACATGATTTATAAAACCTTGGGTGATAATGCCATTTTTTCTAGAACATTTGCATTTGAGAATGAAATTTTTTGTAGAAAAATTAGTTGGATCTTTAGGACATGTATTGATGGTTCTTTTAGTTTCATATTTACAATATCCATCTTACATAACACTATAATCCTCTGATTCACTATTAATGTGATCATTAAAAATAAGTGGAATTGACAAATTTATGTGTTTTGACAATCCCCTCTATTCCTAGGGAATGCAGTATTATTATTCTTGACATCTACCAAGGTTTTAAATTCATCAACTAAAAAAGAAAATTAAAATTTTAAACATAATACAATGTTAACACTGACAACAAGAAACCCTCTTCCCACATCTCTACAATGTAGTGTCCTCATGATTGGTACACTCTACCCTCTGCAACCATTTAAAAACAAGTACACTTGATCATCCTCTCCAAATGCAAGATACATCAATGCTATAATTATAATAAAAATGTTATATGAAATTAAATCCATAAATTATATTATAAATGTAATCTATATCTCAAGCAAGTATCTATGTGTTTCTACAAATACATTTTTTTATAGACATAAGAAGAACATGTGAGCAAGATGATATGTGAAAATAAATCATGTCATCTAATGCGTCATTAATCTCAATATATCATAAAAATAATGGGAATATATTATCATCTTTACCATAAGATAATAATAAGTTTCAACCGCAAAACTTATATCACACACACACACACACACACACACACACACACACACACACACACACATCCTTTTGAAACTAATAGGTTACTTTGATATTTGATATATATGATAAATAAAATGAAGTAACCTAAATTATATATAATATAAGTTTGAAAAATAATGCAACATTGGAATAATGGCTATAACATGCATTTCACTAGACAAATAAATTGTAGAAAAATAAATTAAAAATTGGAATGAATTATGCTAACCATATGTCTTGTAATGAGATGTATGTAATAATTTTATTCTAAGAATAATAATGTGTTCATGACAATTTTGGTAATATGATCACATACATTTTTTTTTTGGTAATATTTATTATGTATTGAACAACTAAAATAATTTTGTGGAAGGTACATTTTTCATTAATAGATGAAATGAAATGGTTTCCTATCATTTGATAATGGCATAGATGAATCATGAAGATTTTAAAGTGATTTGAAGGACATTTTTTTTACATATGTAAAGTTACCTCTCTTCTTTCTTACATTTGGAATTGGAACTCGTAATAGTGGTATTATTATAAATAACATAGGAAATAAATTATACATTTGTTTTAATCATTTTGCACATATTTTTATTAGCTAAAAATGAGGATTGAAAGAAAACATTGGCAAGGGATTACATTTTATAGTTGACCCTTCAACTTTACATTCAACATTTCCCTTAAAATTTATGTCAATCCATCCTTAAAGAATGAAATATTAACAATTTATTAAATATATATCTGCATATATATAATTATAGTTTGACATTTTTTTCATAGTCCACCCAAATTTCCCCTTTAATCCCGTACCATTTCCAAAACATTTCCACCACATTTTATAGTTGATAAGTCAAAAAATGTTCTAACAACTATCAAATTTAACCCCTCTAGTTAATTCATAGAATAACTAAGGAAAAAAATAGGAGGCAAGGAAGGGGAGGAAATTTAAAATGTGTAATGAAATTTATCCATTTAATATAGATACAAAATAATATAAATGAGAGGGGATATGAGGTTATACCTTTCCTTGCACTCATGTAATCTCTTCATTTGAGATTTTTATTTTTTTTCTTTGTAGATTTTAGTGAAAATTACTTTCCACTTAGTAATTTTGGAGGAAGGTTTGTCTATGGGAGGTTTATGGAAATTTTAAATATTATGTTTGGTGTTTTCTTTCTTCTTTCCTAGAGAAAAATTGACTGTTATGACTTTAAAGTGTGGATACCAACTCTTGATCACCTAAATTTTTTACACAACCTCAATCTATTAAAATACCCATGATAAATACCTAATAAACAAAAACACATCACTATTTTAACACATAATAAACAAAAACACATCACTATTTTAACACACAACCTTAACCCATGATAAATACCTACCTTTTATAACTAGCACATCAATATTGACCATAAATTTATTTTTATAAATCAAAATAATTAGGATTATCTTTGAAGAGTTAGATATATTTGATTTTAGGTGAGTAGAGTGAAATAAAATTTAACCCCATTCATTATATCAGTCACCATAAAATTAAAAAGAAGAAAGTGAAATACCTAAGTGTCATGAAAAATGGAGATGACTCAAAATTATCTAGTAATCTCTATTGGGACTTAAATTTCATCTCAGACAACAATAATAGAAATGGAATTGTGTGGCATCATGTATGACAATTAAATTAGTTTGGTAGACATGTTGACATTAAATACAAAAACTAAACTTATGAATAATGTTTTATGGATTGAATACCATTTTTATTTAATGTTTGAAAGCTTATGAGAGACACATTAACCACATATTTAGGCATCATTTATGTCATGGTTATGGATTGTTTGTTGTGTATGAACATAAATTTACACATACATATAAATACATATTTCATATGATCTAAGGAGAGGTCATTAGGAAAGAGATATACATTATTTAAAAATAATGCAAAACAAAGCACATGCACACAACTACCACAAGTTTGATTCATTTTTAATATAAAGTTTAGAGTTACCAACAAAGAAGTTCAACCATACATGTGATTCATTATAGGGATAGTGAAAATAAATATCAATCCTCATCCACTACATTTTCATGGTTTCTTATAAATATAGCATAAAAATATATCCTAAAATCATTTCATTCTATTAAACCACGTCTCATTCTTCATCTATGACATACATAATTCATTGTTGTGACAATATCTCTATGATAATATTTATTTAAACCCTAATATTATTGGATTACCTGTGTTTTATTAGGATGATATATATCATTACTACTTCATATAATTACATACTGAGAATTAAAAACTATATATAAATATTATTTTGTATAATTACATATTGAACATTAAAAAACTATAGTATACATAATATTTCCTACATGTAAATATACACAACAATATTTATATACATTTTAAAAATTAATATGTAAATATACACAATAGTAGTTTCAAATAATTTTAGTGTGGACATACATTTAGTGGTAATTATTTTTGGAATGGGTGGCCACCCACTCTAAATGTTTAGAGTGGGTAGTTGCCAATTCCAAACATTATCACTAAACACTTTTTGAAAGGCCATTATTCTAGGTTAATATTAGCCAAAATTGGCCACCATAGATGAGTATCATTCAAAAATTTGGTAATGATATTCCTAACCTTTTTGATAGTTATATGAAATGATTTTTCATGGTCATGATGATCTCATGGTAGTAGGCAGTGTCTCCTTCTTGGTAGCTTGCAGAGTTCTTAGGGTGTCCTAGTTGGAAGTGAAGTCAAGTCACTTAGTATTATTATCAAGTATTTAAATGTAGTTAATTAAATAAGCCTTTTTAAATTCAATTTATCATGGATTAAGGTAATTTTTTTAAGTTTAAGGTTTAAATGTGAAGTAAAGGCAAATCTTGAATCTTGGCCAAAGAGGCAAGGTGGTGATCCTTCAAAGAAGAACTATGATCTAAGTTGACCAAGTTGAAAAAGGAGTAGAAATAGTGAGTTGAAAACATTTTAATTTGAAATTTTTGGAGAAGGTAAGGTAGTTTTGACAAGATTAAGGTATTTCATTTGCTTTAGTCTTATTGTATACTCTAATGTTAGGATGATATTTAACTAAGAGAGATCAAATGTGAAGGATTATATCATTATATGGAGGTATTTTATGTTATTTAAAATTTTTATAATGTCATTATATGTATACTTATCCATACATCTTTCTAAATATGTATTTAAACTAATTTGTCAATGTTGGAATACTTTGTAACTACGTAACTATCATTTTCTAATATTCAAATAAGAGATAATGAGAAGGTTTCAGGGTAAAAGAATATGGGAAACATTTTTTAATGTTTTTCAACCTCCATAAATAAAATGGAAATATTCATGATTGTTTGGTTCATCATCTCCAATAGTTCTAGAAGGCAAAATAGGCAGATTATTGAAGAAAATAAGCTCAAGGAGGTCTTTTATAGAGTTTTTACATTGAAAGTTAATGTTCAAGCCTCTCTAAGGTTCCTTATAGTCTCCTTAAACCCAAATACATGAAAATTAATGATTTTAAGATCCAAAAAATGCAAAAACCATTGCCTTTTCTCCATCAAATTTACTAAGTCTACTTGATAAGTTTAGAAAGGTCATCAGTTTGTGGATGGTTCATGCAAGAGAGAGATATTTGGATAAAAATATATTGGGAAGATATGGGGACCATAATAAAATTAAATTTTACATCATTATTTTTATGTCAAACCTCCTTAGCTTTATGATCAATTGCTAAGAGTTTAAGTAGTCAAAATGCCCTTTCTTTTCCCACAAGCTCATTATTTTCTTCAAATCTTCACTTTTGAGCTTGATGGAAGTAGATAATACATGAATATGTGATATTAAGGTGTGATAAAACCTCCATGTCATTAAATCCATTAGATACAACATGTGTGCATGAGCCTTTATCAAGGAATGAGACTTTTTCATTATTTTCATGTCATAGTCAAGATCGCAAGTAAGTTTTTAGTTGTTTAAGTGTTTTATCACCTCAAGTGGTTTTAAATAAATATTTATCAACACAAATATTATTAGAAACATATCAAAATCATATCCAATCATAAAATGAGCCAAAAAAATGAGGAAAGAGATAAGATCATGCATTCAAAGGGGTTGTTACAGGTTACAGGCCAAAACCAACCTTCTTGAGGTCATGAAGAGGTAAATAAAAGGGTTTTAATACATTGAGAAGATATAATATGGTATTTTATAATATTAAAAATTTTATTTCTATCTTTAATCAAATTTAATTCATCATCCAAGGTGGTCTTCTTTAGCCAACTCATTGTGGCATGTTTCTAATGAGAGGGTACAATAATGTAAGCAGGCATTTCAAGCATGAAGAAGCAATTAAGAAGCCAAAATTGGATTTGGTGTGGTTTTTTAAATTGTAAATGATCTATAAAAAAACATGGAATAAAAATATATCATTTATAAACCATATGAGTTCATTATAAAAGCATCCAAAAGGTAGTTTGAGGCTAATTATAGGCTTAGACAGTCACCTACAGGTCTGCCTGTAGGTTGAGATGCACTAGACAGGGTTTTCTTAGGGATAAGAGTATGATAAGGTTAAAAAGGTATGAATAAATCCTAAAATAAATTATAAATGTTAAGAGGTTGTGTGGATCACTAAAAGGGTCAATACAATCGTAAGAAACACCTATAGGCTTGTGTTAAGAGGAAGGGCAAAGAATGAATAAATTTTGCATGAAGTCTTAGTTATGAGAATTAAATAAGTGAATAATAGTATTGAATGAGATTTATTAATATTTAAAAATCCTTTTTTTAATATAATAACATAATCACATCAAATTCTTTGAAGGAAGAGTGTTCTAGGCCTGTTAAAGGCCTTAGAGAGCAATATGTGATCTTGGGCTCATCTTGGAGAAACCAATATGATATTGACTTCTTATCTCCAAAATTATTTTAAAAATGCACCTTAAATCATTATAATCATACATATTCATTTATATCTCATTGATAAAATGGAAATGTATGTATTTGTGTACATTCAAGTGAAGTAAAAAGACATCTTACAAGAGGGATTGTATGAGACCAAAAACCTGACCGTGATGGTTTCTTTTGAGCATCCAAATCAACATGACTCTTTTAGGGACCTAAAGGTGATATTTAAATATTTTACCACATTATATAAATGGTTTAATTGGATTAAATAAGCTAAAATATGATAGATTATAAGCAAAAAAGAGAGGTCTAGGCCCATGTACACCTATAGGCTTATCATAGGCCTAAATGAAGAAAATACTAATTTTTGGGGTTTTTAGAAGACCAAGAGGTTTTTATAAGGTCAATAATAACATTAATGAGTCTAAAAATACTTATAAATACCACTAAAATTCCAATAATCCTATTGAAGAAGATCACTCTCAATATTGTAGTCAAGAGACCTAATGCACACCTACAAGCCTATGTGTAAAGAGTGAATATAGTTGCATGATTTGGATGAATTTTAAGGAGTTATTATAATAGGTGACTAATAACCTAATGTAATATCCTATTAATTTTAATTCATTAAAATATGGAGGAAAGATGTTAAATGAAGACTGCTAGGGTCACTTCAATGGGATTGTCCACAAACCCTCACTAAGAACTAAGTCAAGTTATAATGGGTAAGAGGTGTCATTTTATACAATATATCACTTTAAAACTTAATATTATGTTGTTAATATCCCATGAAGTTATATCCAACTCAAATTAAGCACTTTTTAAATCTATTTTACCATTTTAGCCTTTCTCGAGTGCACAAACAAACCTATTATGCCTTAGAGATCAATTTCTTCACGTTGGAACTTGGAGGAGAAGTTGCAAGGGTAAAATTGGTTCTTTTAGGAGTTAATAATATTACCATGCTCAAACCTAGTGGCATTGGTTTTGATATAAAGGATATGTTCTCTATAAACAATCCTTAACAACATAAACACCTAAAAACTTGCTAAAACCTCCTAAAGAGACCTGATGGAGAGGATCAGATGATAGAATAGGATGACTTATAAACCAATTGGATGATTTGTATGCCTCTCTTAGGAATATAATAGATCAAAATACTGGGATGTGTGAGCTAAATATGTATAAAAAATGGCCTAAGAAGTTCCTTCTTGATCTTGTTTTCAAGGTTTTGAGCTAGACAAGCCCTCCTAATCAGTTGTAGAGGATATTTGAGCCAATACATAAGTGATATGAGCCTCTTAAAGTCATGTTAAAATATTCTAAAGTAATAGTATAGGATTCAATTGGCCAAATAGGCCTTAATTAAGAAGGATGACCAATATAGCCTCAAGAAAGGAAGGTTGTAGACTAGTTGCAAGGTTTTAGAGAGAAAATATTCTTATAAGTACCTTGGTAAATATCTAATGGAATCTATACAATTTTTTAAAAGTCATGAAATATAAACTAAATACATTCTATAACCTCAAGGTCATTTGAAGCTTCTATGCATGAAGGTCTCATACAAATTTCTTGACAAACAATCATGAAGAGTAAACTATAAAATGATCTCTAAGACTCATAAAAAACCTCTATGGACCACTACAATACCTTCCTTGAAACAAAAAATCATGGTGGATACCAAATCAGAATTTACTTTCAAAAGTTATACCTTGATAAAAAATATAAGATATGAGAATAATCCATCAAGTTAAAGCTCAAATGTAACTCTCAAAGGAAGAAGAACCATTGAAAAGGGTAAGGGTGGAGTATAAGGTTCTCAACCATGTAAAAATTCAATTGGAAAACTTTTAAAATAACTCAAGAGGTAGATTTATAACTCCTTGAGAAGGGGTTAAACTCAATAAGCATAAAAAACTACCAATATAACCTTCTACGCCACTCTTCATGAGGAATTTCATCAACACTTAGACTTAAAGGTTAAGAAGCAAGATGACAACACACTCTTATCAAGTTTGGTGTCACTTTATATATATTTTGTAACTGATTTGATCATGAGAGATAGTTCATGAGTCTTCTTCTTATCCTATCTCTCCTTTTTTCTCTTCTTCTATAAATGAATCCTTGAAAGGCATTTATTATATCCTCAAACTGGTTATGTCAAATCCCTACAAATTTTAGTACTTGTAATTACCTTCGAAATCAATTCAAGCTAACTTTTACTATCATCACCTTGCATATAATGATTTTGAATGAATTATTTATGATTTTTTTGTGATAGTGATATTATTTCCTTAAATTTTTCCTTCTCTTTCATGCGTATATGTGATTTAGTCATTTTTACACAAGTCATATGAATTGTAGTACATGGTTTATTGAGTTTAAGTGTTGAAATGTCATTAGTGTCTACTCTTATTCCTATTGACTAATCACCTTATCTATTGTAATATCCATAACCTTCATATAGAAACACTTATATGGTAGGAGTTATTTTGAAGCTGTAAAAATTAGATTGTAAACTTGTCATTTCATAGTGCAAGCATTAGAAAATAGGGGATACTATATTTGGTGCATCACCTCCATATTTACTTACTAGTTTTAGCTCTTTTTTATCCCTTTTCCTTGAAATTTCAATAGGTTGTTTGTAGCTTTGGGTGAATCATCAAGGGACCTATCCCAATCTAGAGATTCATTTGACTAATTAGGCCACCCATAGCCTAGGAGTGATTCCATGCTATCATCTAATTAGAAAGGATTGAAAAAATTTCTTAGGGGTGAAAATTATATAGATAAAAATTCTATCACACCTGGTGTGATTGAATTTTAATAAGGTTGTCTATGATTGATGTTAGTCTTGAAAAAATTGTAACTGTAATAGCTTCTGTCATGCAACATCTAGTGACCCTAGTAATTTTTAATCTCTTGGTTGCAGACTAATAAGGACATTTTCATGCCAAAGGTGACTACAAGTTTAAGGGAAAAAGGTATACCTTTTTATTTTTTTGAATTACCTTAATTTTTAATCAATATAAAGAGCTTCCTCTATTTTTCCCTTTATAATAAGACTCCTAGAAGGAAGCTCTATTTTCATTACACTCCAAGTTCTCCTAAAGATAGTGAAATGGATATAAATATTCCCTTTATTACTTTCAATGGTAGATAACATATAAATATTGAAAGATATGATGATATACATGTGGCAGCCCTCAATAGTGGCCCATAATTTAGTGGATAAAACACCATTACTCCCATTGAACACATTAGAGATATTTCTAATTTATATAGTATTCATAATATCACTCAAGATAATGTGGCCATTAGGTCATTGGAAATCTCATTCAAGGGAAAAGATTTAGATTGGTATAGGACATTAGCTCCTAATTCCATAGATTCATGGTACCAATTGGGAGATAATTTGATAAGAGGTTTAAAGACAAGAGTGATCATTTGTCACTAGTTGAATAATTGATTACTATCAAGAGATATCCATAAGAATTCATGCAATATTTCAATTCTAGATTTCAAAAAACATGGTATAAGATCCCAATTCTTGTGAGACTTACTTTAGTTTATGCTTTCCTCTACTATGTCAAGACTTTTAATAGTGACATAACTCTTATGATACAATCCATGGGAGGAGAGACCTTACCTAAGGCCTATGACCTTGCCATAAAAGCTTAAAATAACCTCATACAAGATGGAAAGATATCCCCAAGGCCTCCCATGCCATTGTTACTTGATATATAGCTCACTACTCCAACTCTTGCTCCCATTCCTAAAATAAATAGTCATGAGTTGACTACTCTTAGTCAACCAAACAAAGCAAGTGATGTAGAACGAATACTCAAGACTCTTGAAAATGATATGGTAGCAATGAATAGGTAGCTAAATAAATCTTATAGACATTACCAATATCCATATCAGTCCTATAATTCTAACTAGATAAATAGACCACCTTTCCAAGACAATTACCAAGGGCAAGGACATATTACCAATGTTAGAACATATAATAGCTACAATCCCAATGTTACCTCCACTTTTGGAGCTTTAGTAGCTACTCAGAACAAATTTGTACAAGAGCATGATTGGTCTACTCAATGGGATCAACCTCATAATCAGTCTTCTAATCATAATGAGGTGTTTAATCAATCTTGTATATCACAAAATATAATAATTCCTTCTATGACACAAGTTAAGGTTCCTCATCTTGAAAGGACTAATGGAGAACAAGTTCAATCTAATGCTACATTGGTAAATTAGCAAGAGGAGGATTGGTGTGTAATCAATCATTTGGGAATCACAAGTAAGGCTAGTGATACTTCTATAGAAACCAATACAAGGACTAAAAGGAGACAAATTGATGATCCTCAAGAGATGGGTAAAGGTGAATCCATTGTGACTTCTATGTCTCAAGGAAAAAAATATGTTAATGTATCTCTTAAGGCCCAAGAAGCTTAGAAAAATTAGATTGTGAAGGGTGATTTTATACCCCAATTTATGCAAGATCAAAATAGTATGATATATCCTAGAGGATAGTCAATGGTTAGTAGCTTTTACATCAACACTGTGGACCAAATGAAGAGGTTGAATGTGAGTTTTCCTATGTGGGATAGATTGGCTCTCCCTAGTCAAAAGGATATACTTCAAGAGGAGTTATCAAAACTCAATCTTTCAAAAACATCAACAAAAATAGAGAGTTAAATTTTCATAAACACTCCTACACCTACTAGTGGACAACCAAGCAAAAATGGTAAACTACCTCATTTTTATGTTTTAGTGATTATTGGAGATTGCCTGGTACACAAGTCCATGATAGATAATGGGGCAAGTAACTGAGTGATGCTTAAACAAATAGATAATAAATTAGGCCTAAAACATGAGATTAATACCAAGGGTTTCTGATAATTGGATGGTTCATTTACTAAGACCATGGGTGTGTTCAAATATTTTATCCTTACTCTTCATGATTATCTTAATTTATCTATTTCTCAAGATGTTGTTGTAGTAGATTTTCCACCCTGCTTTTCTCTTTTCTTGTCAAGAGACTTCACCACAAATATTAAGGGTTATTTATCATCTAATTGGTCATACATGGATTTTAGGACTAGATATGTCACTAAGGTTACAATCACGTATAAACTATATCTAAATTTCATATTGATCCATACAAACAAAACATTTTAAATGTCAATTGCACCATCATTGATGAATAATATCATCTTAATGATTAAAAACTGGTTATGACTCTTAAATACATCAGATCTTTTCTTTGATGAGTGGGAAGCATAAAACCATGAGTGTTACCAATATAAAGGTGTTGAATAAGCTAGTCTAGGTGTGTATTATTTACATGAATAAGGTACATCTATACTAGCTCTCTCTAAGTCAAGTGAAGATATTGATGGCCTATAAAATTTGTTATTTGATGGTTTAAGAAGTAAGAATGGATTAAGGGTAGGTATAATTATAATTTCTCCTTAAAATGAGAATTAATATTATAAAATTAGATTTTAGTTTAGTTTTAATTGTAATGAAACTTATTATGAGGCTCTTAGACATGGGATTCAATGGGAAAGAAAGGAAGGAGTGAAGCAATTACATGTTTTTGGAGGTAGTGAACGAGTAGTCCACCAAGTAAAAGGTAAAAGTTCTACCAAGAATCCATTGTTGAAGTCATAAAAGCATAGGTTATGGTACCTTATTGAATATTTTGAGGTCTTCAACATCCATTCAACTTCAAGAGAGGAGAATCAACATGTTGATAGGTTAGTTTCAATGGGAGCTCAGTTTGACATTCCCAATGATGTCAAGAACTCAAAAACTCAGCCACATATCAAGGTGGTAGTCAAGGTGGTAGTAAGGCCATGAATACCAGATAATGATATCAATTGGTAAGTTTTTGGGTGTGATAATCAAATAAAAATTTCCTTCAACAAGAACCTGAGTTCTCTTGTAAAAAATAGGCTAAATTACAACACCAATATGGAGATCACACTGTACAATTAAGGTCTAATAAGCTTCCCAAAGGGTTTTTAACTCTTGAGAAAATATTCAATTAGAGTGATCAAATGGGAAAGGAAAAAGTGAACATGTATATCAAATAAGAACATCATGAGAGAGTTTTTATCTTAGAGAATAAGCTTCCTCAGCTTAGAAATGTATGTACTTCAATTGAGAGAGCTACATTTTTTTATTTATGTAGAGAAGTTTTTGATGTCTTTTCTTGGGAATATAATGATCTTAAGGGGTTTGATCCTACATTATCCCAATATAACATAGATATTGATTCAAATTCCAAGCCTATAACACAAATATAAAGGCCTATTAATCCTAAATTTGAGATGCTAATGAGAAAAGAGCTAACCAAGTTGATAGAATCAAGAATCATATTCCATATCAAGTACTCTTCATAGGTTACTAATATAGTACTTGTCATTAAAAAGAGTGGAGAGATTATATTATGTGTGGATTTAAGATATTTAAATAGGGTGTCATTGAAGTATCATTATCCCTTACCCTCTATGGAGCAAATTATTGAAGTGTTAGCAGGTTCTCAATGCTTCTCTCTCTTAGATAGCTATTTAGGTTATATTCAAGTCTTGGTGAAAGAATAAGATAAATATAAGATGACTTTTACTACTAAATGGGGTACATATGCCTATAAAATAATTCCATTTTGGTTGTCCAATGTAAGGGTTACATTCCAAAGAGCCATATATGTGGATTTTCAAGTCTTGATCAATGAAATGGTGCTAATCTAACTTGATGACATAACAATTTTCTCAAATAATGATAGTGATTATCTATCTCATCTTAGATTTATTGATGTAGGTAATATATAATCTCTCTAAACCCAAAAAATATGTTTTTGTGGTTTATGAGGGTAATTTATTAGGCCAGATTGTCTCCAAGGATGGGCTTTATATAAATCTTGAGAGGTTGAGTTCCATATTGGATTTAACTTTACCCAATCATAATAAATGTTTGAAAAGTTATCTTGGAAAAATTAAATTTTTTATAATGTTCATACCTATTTTTTCCAACCATGAATCCTATTACATCCATGTTGAATGAATAAGCACCAATTTTTCACTTGGTTTAAAGAAGGACAAAATATTTTTGAGGCTATTATGTAAGCCATTACATAAGAACCAACATTAATCAATCATAATTTCTCAAAGGATTTATTCTTGTATGCTTTTTCTAACATTGAAACCATCTCATCCATATTGATGCAACATAATAGTGAAGGTCTAGAGAAACCTATTACCTTATTTAGTCAAGGGATAGAAGATTATGAAGAGAGATACACCTTCATTCATAATTAAGTGTTGGAAATCATAAGGAGCCTTAATAATTTTTGAAATATGGTTTATAATAACAAAATTCATGATATGGTGACACATCAAAGCATAAGAGACTTCCTTTTGAATAAGGATCTGAATGAGAAAAGGGATAGATGGATAACCAAGGTCATGGAGTATGATGTGTACATCAAGGATAAGAAGTTGGTAAGAGGAAGAGGAATATGCAAAAACTTGGAATCATACCTTTAAGAAGAATAAGAGGCTATTTTTTCATTTTAAGATGATCTTTGTATATATATACTTTCATCCCCTCCAAGTTGGACATAAGATATGGTAATATTTCTTCAAATAGGTGAGAGTCCTATAGGTTTGGATAGAGAAAAGAGAAGATACTTTATATTGTAGTCCATCTCCTATGTTCTTGTGTATGGAGTCCCATTTAGAAGAGATATTAATGGGATGATATTGATATGTGTTGAAACTGATTAGATTAATAAGCTCTTAGAATAATTCATGATGTACTAGATGGAGGTCAGTTTGCACCTAAGACCAAAGTAGAAAAAGTAATGAGGGTTAGGTACTATTAGCCTATCTTGTTTAAGTATTATTATGCATGGGTAAGGAGGTTTTAAAAGTGTTAATTTTTCATAGGTAAAAAAATAATTACAACCCTTCCTCTCAATCCTATTCAAGTGGATCATCCATTCATGTAATGGGGTCTTGATTTCATTGGCATGATAAATCCCCATTCAAGTGTTGGCCATAACTGGGTGACTACAACCATTGATTATTTCACAAGGTATGTGGAAGAAATATATCTCAAGGAGGCTAATGAAAATTTATTTTTTGACTACTATGATGGCCTAGTGACTAGATTTGGAGTTCTTTTAACAATAATTTTTGATAATGTAATTGCATTTAGTGGTGCAAGAACAATTGAGTGGACTCTCAAGAATGGTATATATATAAGTTATTATTATAATTACTATCCCCAAGGAAATGGGCTAGATGAGTCCACCAATAATAAATTGATCATAATCATTAAGATAACAATAAAAGATAATCAAAAAGCTTGGCATACCAAGTTTGAGGATAGCTCTATGGGCTGATAAGATCACCCCTAAGAAAGTTATTGGAAACTCACCCTACATGTTTGTTTATAGAAAAGAGGCCAAACTACCCATTTCTCTTGAACTAATAGCCCTTGAGTTAGCTCGTCAACTTGAGATGATGGAGAGTGATCCTATGGAAATAAGGTTGACATAATTAATGGCCTTAGAGAAGACAAGAAATCATTTTATGCATATCATGGAATGCCACCAAGCCTAAGTGAAGAAGAATTTTGATAGAAGGGTTGTTTCAAGAACATATAAATAAGGATATCTTTTATTGAAGTGGGATGAAGATAGGACTAAAACTGGTAGGCATACCAAGTTTTATACTTTGTGGAGTGGGTCCTATGTTGTCATTGGTTGCAAAGAACATAATGCCTTTTATCTTGAAAATGTTTATGTATAAGAGTTGAGTATCCCAACAATGAGATACATTTTAAACCATGCTATTAAGGTCAGTTTTGAAGATTTTTACATATTAGAGTAAGTCTTTATTTTCCCTAAATGCTTTGACCATAATTTTAATTATTTGCTTCTATTGTTGTACTTCCTCCAAGTGTTTTATGACACATGTGTGTGTCTTGGTTTTCTCCTCAGCTTTAAATTTATTTTAAGGTTATTATTAAGTTCAAGTTTCAATTTGTATTTCAATTTAATTAACACACATGAACCCATATCCTAATGTATTTCCAAGGACACTGGTCTAGATGCATAACATGCATGCAATCTCAAGAGGTCACCAAATATGTTAACCAAAATTAGCCACCATAGATGAGTATCATTCAAAATTTGGGTCATGATGTTCCTAACCTTATTGATAACCATATGAAATGATTTTTCATGGTCATGTTGATCTCATGGTAGCAGGCATTATGTACTTATTTTTATCTTACAAAGTTCTTAGGGTGTCATAGTTGGAAGTGAAGTGAAGTCACTTAGTCTTGTTATCAAGTCTTTCAATGTAGTCAATAAAAGAATCCTTTTATAATGTAGTTTAACATAGATTAAGGTAACTTTGTTAAGGTTAAGGTTTGAATGTGAAGTCAAGGTAAATTTTGAATCATGGCCAAATAGACAAGGTAGTGATCCTTCCAAGAAGAACTATGATCTAAGCTGACCAAGTTTACCAAGGAGTAGAACTAGTAAGTTGAAAACATATTACTTTTAATATTTTTTAGAAGTTAAGGTAGTTTTGAAAAGATTAAGGTATTTCATTTGCTTTAGTATTATTGTATACTCCAATGTTGGGATGATACTTACTAGGATAGATCAAATATGAAGGCTTATATTATTATATTGAGGTATTTTAAGTTATTTAACATTTGTATAATGTCATGATATGTGTACTTGTCTATAAATTTTTCCCAAGATGTCTTTAAACTACTTTGCAAACATTAGAATACTTTGTAACTACCCAACTATAATTTTATAACATTAAAATAAGAGATAATGAGAAGGTTTTAGGGTAAAATAATATTTTAAACATTTTGGAATGCTATTACAAATCCGTACATATAAGGTAAATATTCATGATTATCTAGTTCATAATCTCCAATAATTCTAAAAGGCAGAATAGGTAGATTATTGAAGAAAATAAATTTAGGAGGTCTTTTGTAGAGTTTTTACATTGAAATGCAATGTATAATAAATTATAAGGCTCATCCTAGTCTCCTCAAACCCAAACCCATGAAAAGGATGGAGTTTTAGAGCCAAACAAGGCAAAAAACTTTTCCATTTCTCCATCATATTTCCTAGGTCTACATGGCAAACTCAAAAACGTCATTAGTTTGTGGATGGTTTATAAAGGAGAGATATGTGGAACCTATACCCTTAAATTTTGTGGTATTATTTGTCTCATCAGTCTCCTTAGATTTATAAACAATCGCTAAGAGTTTAAGTAGTCAAAATGCCCTTTCTTTTCCCACAGGCTCATATTTTTATTTAAATCTTCACTTTTAAGATTGATAGGAGTAGAAAAGCCATGAATAATTGATATTAAGGTGTTATTGAACCTTAATGGCATAAAATTAATCAGATACTACATGTCTACATGAGCCTTTAGCAAGGAATGAGCCCTTTTTCATTGTTTTCATGTCATAGTTAGAACTATAAGTAGGTTTTTGGTTATTTGGGTGTTTTCTCACCTCAATTAGATTTAAATAAACTTATAATAACTAATAAATATTCCTATAAACATAATTATATCATATATAATCATCAAGTGAGCCAAAATGGTGAGGAAAGAGATAAGATCATGCATTCAAAGGGGTTGTTATAGGTTATAGGCCAAGGCAAACCTTCTTGAGGCCATGAAGAGGCAAAGAAAAGGGTTTTAATACAATAATAATCTATAATATGGTATTTTATAAGATTATAACTTATATTTATATCCTCCCTCAACTTGTGTTCATCATCCAATGTGATCTTCTTGAGCCAACTCATTGTGGCATGCTTCTATGAGAGGGTACAATCATGTAAACAAGTATTTCAAGCACGAAGAAATAATTAATAATCCAAAAATGGATTTGGTGTGGTTTTTAAAATTGGAAACTATATATTAAAAAAATGGGAGAAATAGATATCATTCATACACCAAATGAGTTCATCAAAAAAACACCCAAGAGGCAGTTTGAGGCCAGTTGTAGGCCTAGATAGTCACCTACAAGTTTGTCTGTAGGTTGAGATTAGATAGATAGGGTTTGCTCAAGGAGATGGGTAGGAGAATAATAAAAATATGTAAGAGACATAATATAATAAATTATAAATGTTTAGAGGTTCTATGGAGCACTAAAAGGGTCAAGACGGTCTTAAGAAATACTTACAAGCTTGTGTTAAGAATATGGGTAGAGAATGAATAAGTTTTGCATGAAGTATGAGTTATGAGAATTCAATATGTGAATAAGATTATGGAATTAGTTTTAGGAATGTTTAGAAATCCTTATTTTAATAAAATAACATAGTCACATCAGATTATTTGAAGAACGAGTGTTCTAGTCTTATTAAAGGCCTTAGAGAGCAATAGGTGATCGTGGGCTCATCTTCAAGAAACCAATATGAGATTGGTTTCTCATATACATAAGTCATTTAAAAATTAACCTTGATTAATTATAAGAATAAATATTCATTTTTATCTCATTGATAAAATATAAATGTATGTAGTTGTGTACATTCAAATGAAGTAAAATCACATCTTGCAAGAGGGACTATATGAGACCAAAAACCTAGTTGTGATGGTTTCTTGTGAGCATACAACTCAAATTGACTCTTATAGGGACATAGAGGGTATATTTAAATAATTTAATAAATTATATATAGATTCACAGTGGATTAAATAAACTAAAATATGATAGATAACAAGTAAAAGAGAGATCTTTAGGCTTAATGTATACCTATAGGCCTGACATAGGCCTAAATGAAGAACAGACTAATTTTGTAGGGTTTGTCGAAGACTGTGAGGTTTTTATAAGGATGATAAGAACATTAATGAGCATTAAAATACTTTTAAAGAACACTAAAATGCCAATAATCTATTTGAATAAGATCACTCTCAAAATTCCAGTCAAGAGACCTAATGCACACCTACATGCATGTGTGCAAAGAGTGAATAAAGTTGCATGTTTTGGATGAATTTGAATAATGAGGAATTATAAGAGGTTAAGAATACACTAATATAATATACTATGAATTTTAACTCATTTCAATATGGAGGAAATATTTTAAATGAAGACTGCTAGGGTCACTTCAATGGGAATATCCACAAACCCTCACAAACTAAGTCAAGTTCTAATGGGTTAGGGGTGTCATTTTATTCAAGATAAAACTTGAAATTTTCAAATTATGTTGTGTAAACCACAATAAGTTATTTCCAACTCAAAATAAGCATTTTCTCAACATATTTTTCCATTTTAACGTTTCTCAAGTGTACAATCAGACCTATTATGCCCAAGAGATCACTTTTTCATGTTAAAAATTAGAGGAAATATTGCATGGGTAAAATTGGATGTCTTAGGGGTTATAAATATTCCCATAATAAATCCTAGTGGAATTTTTTTGGATATTAAGGATCTATTCTCTATTAAAAATCCTTAACAACATAAACACTTAACACCATGCTAAAACCTCTTAAATAGACCTGATGGAGAGGTTCAACTGAAAAATTTCCTAAAATGGATTAGGATGACTTATAAACTAATTGTATGATCTATATGCCTTTCCTAGGAATATTATAAAACAAATTATTAGCATGTATGAGCCAAAGATGTATGGAAAATGTCCTAAGAAGCTCCTTCCTAAGCTTGTTTTCAAGGTTTTGAGCTAGACAAGCCCTCCTAATCACTTGTAGAGGATATTTTAGCAAAGTTAGAGGTGTTATGACCATATTAAAATAAAATTCTAGAAGATTCCATAGTCATAGTACAAGATTCAAGCAGTCAAATAGGCTTTAATGAAGAAGGATGACCAATATGGCCTTGGGAAGGGAAGGTTGTAGACTAGTTATAAGGTTTAAGAGATAAAAGAGTCTTGTAATCATCTTGGAAAGTCCCTAATAGAATCTACGTAATTTTTTAAAATTCATTAAATATAATATAAGGCCATTTATGAACCTCAATGTCATTTTAAGCTTCTAGGCATAAAGATTTCCTACAACTTTCTTGATAAACAAGCATGAAGACTCAACTACAAGTTGATCTATAAGGTTAATACAAGACCTCTATGGACCATTACAATACCTTCCTTGAATCAAAAAATAATGTTGGAGACCAAATCAGACTTTAATAACATAATTTAGACCTTGATAGCAAAGATAAGATATGAGAAGAAGCCATCAAGTTCAAGGTCAAATGTAACTCTCAAAGGAAGAAGAAGCATTACAAAGGGTAAGGGTGGTATAGAAGGTTATCAAACATGCCAAATGCTAATTGGACAAATTATAAAATCACTCAAGGGGTATGTGTGTAACTCCTTGAGAATGAGTTAAACTTAAGAATCATAAAAAACTACCAAGATAGACTTATATGCCACTCTTATGTTGGAGTATTGTCACTGATGTCATAAAAGTGTCTAGGTGAGTGGATTAAATGCCTTGATCATCTAAATGACAATGACAAAGTGTGCAATGTGCTTGTCCTAATATGATTGAAGTATGATTGGTTGATCTTCTATTTTTTCATGGTCATAGATGTTTAGGGATGAGTATGGTGATTTAAGGATGTGCAAGAGGTCCCATAAGAGTTATTTTATGCTTTGAGTGATTGTGTGCATGAGTGAAATTCATTTGGTTGTCCATAGTTTTCATCTAGACACTTTGGGTCTAGTGGCATAAAATATGAGTAGGTAGTTTGATGACATCACCATTTCCACGTATGAATGAGTCAAGGGGAGTTTGTCATATGGTTATGAAAACATTACTCCCTAGTTATTATGCACTAAATCCTAGGTCATGCACCTAAGTGTAGTCAAAGATATGTGGATACAAAGTTGGGATCTCAAGAATTTTTTACAGTGTTTTTTATGTTCAAATAGAGCAAAGTAATCATGTTGATGATGTTATAATTTAAACACATAGATTTTTTATGAATAATGGTCACATGGGTTTGTTTAATATTGTGTCTAGTTCTTATGTGCTAAATCTCAGGTCATGCACCTAAGCACATCAAAAGATATGTAAGTTCAAAGCTAGGTTCCCAAACAATTTGACATTATTTTCCCATACTTAGCCAAATTTTTAATGAGTAAAGAAGAGTTGAGTAATAATTTTGATGATGGAATATCTCTCATATGTGGATATTTTAGAACAAGATGATCATATGGGTTTGTTTAGTTTTGTACCTGGTTTATTTATGTTAAATTTTAGATCACGCACTGATGCATGAAAGAAGATATGCATGTTCAAAGTTGGATGCCCAAAAAAGTTATACGCATAGTTGGATTTATGATAGAATATTTTGAGAAGGAATTTTAATGGTGATATATCTCACACATGTGAAGGTTTTAGGAGCAATTTTTCACATGGTTGGATTCTCCTATGCAAGGAGATCATATGGTCCAAATTTGAGAACATCTGAGTGAGTAAGGAAAAAGATATGACTATGAAAATTTGTCATTCCAGGTAGATAAGAAAAGTTCCCATATTAAAATTTATACAATTTAAATTTTGAGAAGCATCGATGGAGTACATCACTCCAAGAAGTTAGGAAGTAGTGAGATGAGGACAGGTGCCCAATGTTTAATGCTGAGTAGAGATAAAGATCAAGCTTCTTCTAAGGATCAACAATGAGAGGGCGATATTAAAGATATAGATAAATGGTGTGTATTAAATTAAATAGGTTAAAGTGATAACTATTTATCATTATTAAAGACCGAGCTGTATATGGGAGATTAACGAAGCATGTTGAGTCAAAGTTGCCAAATTACATGAGATGAGGTCAACATGTTCACAGTTTAACATTTGTGCTTTGTGCACATGTGTTAAATTTAAGATAATAGTGATGATGTGAGATTGATCTAAATCTAAGAGGAAATGAGATGCGATGTTATTTTTCAAAGTTTAATTGTGACTGTTTGTATTTGAATATTTGAATTTGTAAAGGAAAAAATAGTGCTCTATATTTTGGCTATATCTTTTGATCTATGTAGAATTTGCTCATGGTGTAAAAAGATAAATTATAGAGGAATATATGTAAATTATGAAAATATAGATTTAAATATTTTAAAGTGTGTATATACATAGTTATGAAGGTTCAAAGTCGATCGTGTGTTCATGTTTATTCAGCAAGTGACCCAAGAAGAGTAATTGAGCTTATGTAGATATTGTTTTGATGTTTCATGGTGGATTAGATACTAGGGAGTATTTTAGACTCCATGAGGATGATATATGTATATTATGAAGGTTTAATAAATCATATACAATATGAACAAAGGTTTAGAAGTTGACTATGTGTTCCTTCATAATGCCTGTGTGCACAAAATATTGTTTAAGCAAATTATGCTTAAGAAAAAGGGTTCTTTGTTGGTTATTGGAACTTAAGGGGGACCTATAGATCATATGTAATAGGTACATGATTTTGGTAGTGGTTTTATATTCTTTTTTTATTCATTGAAGTGATAAAAGAGTGAATGGGTTCACATGAGACCTATAAGGGCTATAAGGGCCTTATTAAAAGGTGTAGTTCCTTAAGGGTGACCCATAAATGCTATGGATGACATATGAAGTTTGTATTGAGATATGTATTTATATGAGATAATCCTTAAGGGTTAAGGAAAGCTTTTTATTTGACCAAGATGGTGATAATCATGAAAGCTCTATATATAGTGAAACCAAAGATGATGGTTTCTAGATTTTGGTGTGAGACTTTGAGGGTTGTGTGAATGTGGAGCCAAGTGAAGGAAATAAAATTTGAAAGAGAAGGTATAAGTAAATGAGGACCAATACAGAGTGAAGAGGATTAGACATGTTTGTATAAGCAAGGTGTTGAAGGTGATCTCATAGGTCATTAGACCTAATAATCCTAGAAGAGGCAGAATGGGTGAGTATGCTCAAGAGGTTATTTGAGAGAGTGTGTATGAATTATTAATCAAAGTATAGGTAGAGTTACTTGTATATTATTTGAATATAATAATATATTGAGGACTATTTTTATGACCTATTGATCATAATTCTATTGGTAGAATAGTGTTCTTGTTGTTTGAGTATGAGCAAAGGTGAAGAGTGATAATCAAAAGTCAATCATCAGGTGTTGAAGACATCAATTCAATATTAGATGTATTCATAGGTTTCTTTGTGGTATCTCAACATATAAGGGGGTTTTATCCTCCTTACAAGGTGAAAGTTGATAAAAGTCTGGTTGTTGTTGTAGCTCAACTAGATAGGTGTTATAACACCTTATGGGATTGTAGTCTCACTAAATAAAGATTATAGTTTTTTGATCAGTTGTATCTGGTCTAAATTAGATCTTGTCATTATAGGATTATATTCTATATTATAGGGTTTATTGGGTATTATCCCCTAAAAGGGTTTCCCACGTAGATGTTGTGTTGATGTGATGTATGCTCTTATTTATGCTTTGGATGCATGTGATTTCATGTTTATGTTTCTAGATCAATTTGATGAATGATGGAATGGTTTTGTAATTGAATGTGCATTATTGTATACTAATTAATCCCCTATTAGTATCTACTTCTAACATATTCATGAGGAATCTCATCAACACTTGGCCTTGAAGTTTAAGAAGAAAGATTATAACACACTCTTAGAAATCTTGGTGTCACTTTATTTATATTTTATAACCGAACTGATCATGAGAGATAGTTCATGAGTCCTCTTATTATCCTATCTCTCCTTATTTCTCCTCTTCTATAAATGAAACCTTAAAATTCATTGTTGTATCCTCAAAGTGGTTATGGTGAATCCCTACCAATTTTAGTACTTATAATTGCCTTTGTAATAAAATCAAGCTAAATTCTACTATGTTCATCTTGCATATAGTTATTATAAATGAATTATTGATAAATGTTTTGTGATGGTGATATTTATTCCTTGCATTTTTCCTTCTCTTTCATTCCTCTATGTGAGTTATTCATATTTCCATAGGTCATATGAAGTGTAGTACATGGTTTGTTCAGTTTAAGTGTTGAAATGTCATTAGTGTCTTCTCTTAGGCCTCTTGACTAATCACCTATCTATTTTAATATCCATAACTTTTATACAGAAACACTTATGTTGTAGGAGTTGTTTTGAAGCTATAAAAATCAGATAATAAACTTATCATTTCATAGTGCAAGTATTGACAAGAAGAGGACACTATATTTGGTGCATCACCTCCATTATTCCTTACTAGTTTTAGATATTTTCTATTCCTTTTCCTTGTAAGTGCAGTAGTTTAGTTTTAATTTTGGGTAAAGCATCAATGGATCTAGCCCAATATAGAGATTCACTTCACTAATTAGGCCACCCATGGCCTAGGATTGATTCCATGCTATAATCAAGTTAGGAAGGCTTGAACAACGTTCATACGAGTGAAAATTAGATAGATAATAGTTACTTTGATTTATTGTTTCATATAATTATATTGGGACCTAATCCTTTGTTGTAGTGGATATGTATGGTAGATTATTTCATGGGTATAGATTTAAAAAATATTTTAGTGGGTGATTATGAATTCTCATATTCTAAAAGGTTACGAGAATAGGTGGCAACCATTTCTAATTTTTTTTATTAAATTATTATTTTTGGAATGAGTTGTAGATGTTTAGAGTGGGTAACTACCCATTCCAAATATTATCACTAAACACTTTTTAAAATACCATTATTCTAGATTACTTTAATTTATTGTTCTGAAGAACTACATCAGGGCTTGTTCCTTTGTCACATTGGGTATGTATGAAAACCTATTTCACGAGCATGAGGTTGAAAATATTTTGATTGAGGATCATTAATTCTAATATTTTAAAGGGATAAAAGAACATGTGACAACCCATTCTAAAAATGTTGGTTAAACCAAATATTCAGAATGGGTTACTAATGTTTAGTGTGGGTGGCCACCCATTCAAAATATTATCACTAAACACTTTTTAAAATGCTATTATTCTAGCTTAATTTAATTTAATTTTATATAAAACTATATCAAGGCCTGATCCCATGTCAAATTGGGTATGTACGATATCCTATTTCATAGGTACATGCTTCAAAAATATTTTTGTTAGGGTTCATGATTTCTCATATTCTAGAGGGATATGAGACGGGTGGCAACCAATTCTAAAAAAGTTTGTTAAATCAACATTTTTAGAATGGGCTATTAATGTTTAGAATGGGAGGCTACCCATTCCAAATATTATCATTAAACATTATTTAATATGTCATTATTTTAAATTATCATAATTTATTTTTCCATAGAACTACATTGGGCATTGATCCCATGTTGTAGTGGGTATGTATGAAAATGTATTTCATAGGCCCAGGCTTGAAAAATATTTCAATGGGGGCTCATCAAATCTCATATTCCAAAGGGATATGAGAAAATGTGGCAACCCACTATGAAAAATTTGGTTAAACCAACTTTTTTAGAATGGGTTGCTGAAATTTAAAGTGAGCAACATCCCATTCCAAAAACTATCATTAAACACTTTTTAAAATGCCATTATTTGAGATTAATTTAATTTATTATTCTAAAAAACTACATCAAGCCCTAATCTCATGTCCTAGTGGGTATGTGTGGAAACCTATTTTATGGGTGTGGGCTTAAAAATACTTCAATGAGTGCTCATAAAATCTCATATTCCAAAAGTATATGAAATGGGTGGTCATATTTATTTTGAGTTATAAATGATTCTCCCATAGAATCAAGTTAAAAAGTTTTTTTTTTTTTCAATGAGTGTCAACTCACTAGTCACTTCCTCTCTTTAGCATATTTTAGTAGAGTGGGTGGTTGCACATTCTAAATATTAAATTTCCATACATTTTAAATGGAAACTATTGCACATTAATTTAATTTATTATTTAGAATGTAATGTTAGTCTTGACTAGATGTAGTCTCATGGAATGTAATGATTGAAGGATACAAAAAAATAGAATTATTGAAAGGTCATACGATATCTTAAGTAAAATTAGTTTCCATGGATTAAAAAAAAATCCATTAAATTTTCTAGCAAAACCCTATAATATTTTACAGCATCCTCCATTTCTGTGTCAAAATGGGAGCTTTTCCAAATAGGTTATGGACCACCATCAAGGCATAATTTAAAGTGGATTTTTTTAATGTTATTTTGTGTTCCTTTATAGACATGTATGCAAAAACATGGAAGCATACACAAGGTAAAATATTGATCAAAAAATGCTTAAAATTTTTGGTTTCGTAAATAAAAATCAATTTAGAATAATTATGCACAAAATAATATTCTTGATGAGGCTTTAAGCATTTTAAAATAAATACCTGAATAAGATGTTGCATCATGGACTATAATTATTAAAAGATATGAAAAATATGAACCTATTGAAATCATTCATATAAATCTTTGTATCATTAGTATTAACACTTAAATCTTATTCAAACCCTTGTATTTATAGTCCTTTATAACTCAATACATTACAAATTGGAGTAAACGCTGAAAAAATATGGGTTATGAAGTTGTTGATTTGCCCTGTGAAATTTGATTTGAATCTCCTTGAGAAAGGTTAAATTGTCATAAATAGTCTTAATAAATGAGATTATTTGTCTTACAGATGGAAGCAATGTAAACTTGTCTAACAAGTTAGAATTTTAATTGTGGAAAACTTCATGTAAGTGTTGGAGAGGGTGGTCCCATCCTAAAATCAATTGTTTCCATAATGAGATGTATTTCAAGTCAAATAAAAAAATGTATTGACACATTCAAGTATATATTTATACTTCATTTTAAAATTATAAATATCTTTAAGAATGGATTAGGTCTACTACTCATGGTTTTTTAAAAAAATTCCACTTGGGGTCCATAAATACAATTAAAGATTCACATGTTGATATATCCAACTCTAAAACTCAAATGTATGAAATGACCAAGCCAACATACACATGAATAGTTAAACATGCAAAGGGGGGATGCAAAGGGTGGAAAAATTCAAACTAGTGCTTGATCTATAACATAAAAGCATGCATGCCTTACTAGTCTTGACATGGTAACTTATTAAAAATTAGATGGAGGAGAAAGTTCTCAATTCCTTAATTTTATAGATGAAGATTTAACACATTTCATTGTAAAAGTTAAACCATGTGTTGTATAATGGAACTTGGTATCTAAATAAAGATATCAGTTTAGTAGAATAAAAACTTTTAACTTAGCTAGTCAGTGCATGGGAAATTTAGGTGCATGTTTCAAGCTTCTTGATGAACTTGGGTTTGTAAATACAAGAAAATATTGGAAGCATACATTAGGCACATGAATTTTTCCAAAAAATGTACGAATGAGATGGAGACTCATGGAATGCAATGATTAAAGGATATATTTGGGTGTTATAATTTTAAGAATCCATACAACTATAATAGTTGATGGATATAATTACTTCAATAGGACCATTGACACTTATTTTTACTATTAATACAATGAATTGCATTTATTTTTTAACTTATTTATTGGTAGATCTAAAATTCATATTCAAAACAACTTAAACATGTAACAATTTTCGGACTGGGTGACCACCCATTATATTGTATATACATGCAAAATATGGAATCATATAAAATTCACGTGAATTATTAGAAAAAAGTATTAATGAGATGTAGTCTCATGAAATGTAATTATTACATCATATATTTTTGTGTTCTATTTTCAAGGATCTATGTAGTTGTAGTGAATGAGGGAAGTAAATACTTTGATATGACAATTGAAATTTATTTTCACTATGCTTACATAAGGATCACATGTATATCTGAACTTAATTTTGAGTATCTAAATTTATAATCAAAATAAGTTAAACCTACATTAGTTTTTAGAGTGGGAAACCACCTACTCAAAATGTTTAGAGTGGGAGACCACCCACTCAAAATGTTTAGAGTGGGTGGTCTCCCACTCTAAACATTTTGAGTAGATGGTTTCCCATTCTAAAAACTAACATAGGTTTAATTTATTTTGAATATAAATTTTAGATATACTCAAAATTAAGTTCAACTATACATGTGATCCTTATGTAAGCATAGTGAAAATAAATTTCAATTGATATTGGTGGTCACCCACTCTAAAAACTAATGTAGGTTTAATTCATTTTGAATAAAAATTTTAGAGCCACCAAAAAATAATTACAACTATACATGTGATCCAATATAAGTTAAGACTTGTATAGGCTAGTAGCCCTGTTTAAGCAATTTCTCTTTCTTTGATCAATCTAGGATCTCTTCTCAATATATAATCACACTTTCATGATTCATTTATCCCATTTTATGTGTATGTAAGGTTTTTTTGGCTTAATTCATCCTCTATCTATCACCCTCTTTGTTAAACAACACTCTTTTCGGCCTAATTAGGCCTAGTTGCACCACATATGTTCAAATTTGTACTTTTATGGTTTGTAAAACTCTAAAACATACTTAATATTTTATATAATGTTTAATTTGACCACATTACAAATTTACATGAGTTTATAATAGTGGAAACTCCTTTTATAGGCAAAATCCTAATTCCAGGGTTTCTATAACACTGTATACGCTGAGAGCCTTATAAATTCTATTTATTGAGTTAAAAAATGATTAAAGAGACCAAATCACTTTTGATAGGTCCATTTTAACATTTTATATCCTTTCCAATAGGTATAAATTCTCAAATAAATCTATCCATTCTCAAAACATCAAAAGCTCAGCTGACTGTGTGTATGTTTCCACTAACTGGTAGGGTATACCTAATTGTATTAGTTCAAGGGAATTACTTACTTCAAAAAGGGAACCATAATTCATCGATAACTATATAAATCATAATAACAATAATTCATCTCCACATTCCTTTACCCATTTTATCCTTCATAGTATTTCCAACTTACTAATCCACTACAAACAAGGGTTTACACTTATAGATAGGGGTTTCCATAGTATTCAGATGCTTGACTATATTTACCTTATATTTTCAATATCCACATATTCCATACTCAAAATAACCTTAAATCTCTCCATATAATTCCAACACACATATCCATTTACTCCACAATATTTGACTGGACAAGGGGTTACACAGTGGTAATAGGGTTCTAGTAGTTAAGTGTATTCAAGGATATCATTCTAACAAGATAGATTCTATCCTCACAGAGATTTTCTCTCAATAATTACCCATTAACATATATATACTTATAAATACTCTAATTTTTCACCAATAATTTCATCAAACATATAAAATATCTTCTTTAGTGTTGATTGAACAAACAAGTGTTTAAATTGCAACTATAGATTTCTCTCAGTACTGTGAATATTAAAAAAGGTGGCCACATTGCCCATTAACCATTGTCATATCTTCAACCTATTTAAAATTACAATGAAAATAAATCTAATCTAAACTCACACCACTTTTGGTATTATAAATCTCCTTCTTATATATAACTATACATAAATAATCCTCATTTCTTTTCTTGACTGTTTCAATGCCTACAAAGTTTCCTAGAACTAGTGCAAGATGTTTCCTTATAGTATAATTTCTCCCATATTTTCAAGATCTATCTTTTCAATATCTATAACACATTAACATAAACAACCAAATTATATATAATGACAAGATTGCATTCCATAACCCCTTAGAAAATAATCAAATATCCTTCACTTCTAAGATTGGAATCACAGTCTTGTATCAATACCTACAACTTCACATGATCAACAAAAAAAATATGTTTTCATGGGCCTTTAAAAGTAAACATATAATTCACAAAGAAAACACAACCATTTCAAGCAACATAAACTCTTTAATATTCAAATTGAATCTTCTTTGATTACAAAATCTATCCATCCAAGGACTCCATCACCTTCTTGATAGGTTTACAAAGTTTCTTTGACATTACTCCATGGTATTACTTCTTGTAGATTCTATTCCTCTCTCCCTACTCACCTCTACCTATTCTAATTCTCTACAATGACTTTTCCTCCCCGAATCCAACATATATTCTTGGTTGGTAGTTACACCAACTTCTTTTCCGTAACTCCCTCTAACATACAAGGTGACTAATCTTTTATTTTAGATTGATCCTATCTTAATGAATTATGATGATATAGGGTAATATATTCTCTTTATGACTTTTGTTTGTCCCTTTCAAAATAAATCCTTTCACCTAGCCACCTTGGACCGTGGTTATACTCTTATAGGCTATTCTCAAATATTTGAATTTTCAAAATATTGGTTTTGGAGGGAAAACTCCAAACACCTTCAAAACTTAAGTTATCACCCCTATGGATTCTAAATGAATTTATATACATTAAATGGACCTTGAAATGTCTCTCGACACACACTAAATCCAAAATTTACCACTTTTGTTACTAATGACCAAAACATGAATTTTGACTTCTTTTAGCTTAATGCTCTTACATCATACTCCCAAGGAGGGATAAAAATTATGCCAAAAAATTTATCTCTCAACTTCCAATTGATTCTTTGAGGGTCCTTCATACTCAACATGTTGCTGCACTTATGTTCTTGTTCTTTCTTGCTTGCTAAACTCTTGCATTTCTTCCTCTTAGCTTTGTCAAGCCTTCTTATCCATGCATATTCTTCCTCCATTAAGTATTCCCAATAATTTACTCTCTTATTTGATTCATATACCACTTATTATAAGTCATCTTGAATCCTTTCGTACTCAGCTACAACCATTTAGTGTTCATTATTCTTCCCCTTACTTGTTTGATAGGTTACTTCTTCATGAATCTCACTTGTTTATTTCTTATTGAGTGATGTTTTCTCCTTAATAATTCTATCACCTTATTCCTTAGGCTATAATTTAATATCATAAATGTAAACCTCTATCCTTTTATTTTCTATACTCTCTTTTTCTATCTCTTATTTAAACTTTTTCATATTTTGATGCCTTTGCTTATCATTTTTCTCACTATGAAAGACCAATTTCTTGTTTGTTTCATCCTCATAGTAAAATGTTATTTGAACAACATTTGGCCTCTCATATTCATGTTTATAAAATATAAACTCATATTTATCTTGAATCATGGAATATCTCTCCTTGTTTGCTTGTTCATATGCCATTTTCTTCCTTGCTTGCTTGTCTATTTGTACAACTTCTTATACTTCTATTTGCTTCTCCTCTCTTTGTATTTCTTGGAGTTATTCATTGATATTTATCTACTATAATTAATCTTATTTTTTCACATTGGATGGAATGAACATGTCTTCTATCATCTCCAACTCTTATTGCAACTTTAGTGTATCTATCTCCTCAAAATCCTCATCAAACCTTGGTGTAATTTGTTCTTCATTACATTGGGAAGCTTCTTGTTTGTCTTATCCTTATACTCACTCATTTTTTAGATTAATATCAGAATCCTAATGCTACATACCATTATTTTCAATTACTCCTTGAGGTGACTCATCCTCATCATGTCTTGCCACATACCCATTCATCAATGCCATTATTTCCATGTACAATATGTCTTCATCATTGGAGTCAAATTCACACACATCATCATATACAAATTTTGAAAAAAAAATATTGAAAATACATGTACTCATATTATTGATTATATGGATGTACCTTCACCTCATTTACTTTGTGGGATTTCCATCTTCTATTTTCATGGTTGTTTGGAGTACACTTGCAACTTGATCTTTTTGTGCTCTTTTCATGCTTTTAATCACCCAATTGTTATATTATACTTTTTTGGGATGCCGATTGGTTCTATTTTCTCTTTTTTCATGCCTCATGACTTGGTTCTCTATCATTCTAACTTGGTATACTTTTCCTTTATATATTTCTTCCATACTTGTGATTGTTTTCCACCTATACTTTTAACTTGTTTGACCTCTTGTTTGAGGTGTAACTCCTTCTCATTACCTATTTCTATAATACATTTAGGCCACACATATCCCTACCCTTGTTCTCATTTTGAGGTCTAAAATATTTCATTATTTCTCTCAATCTACATATAATTCTTTTCCTCTTCACTTATGCAATCAAAGTCAATGTTCAAACATTCATTTACCTCCAAATAGTAACTGCTAAAATCACTTCTATTCATTCATGTCTTCTTAGGTGAAATTTTTGTATTCTTGGTGCACCATCTCCTTTGTTTCAGCTTCTATGCATGGTAATGAATCATAGAAATTTTAATTCTCATCATCTTCTACATGTGGAATGCTCTCAATCTTCAACACTTTGTATTCTCCAAGAGGTTCTCTTTCTTTGTCATCCTTTTGCCACTTGATGGGTGATGTTATTATCCCATACTTCATCAATTTTGAGGCTTCATGCTTGGCCTTCATCAACCTTGTCTTCATACCTGAAAACACAAAATTAAAAGAAATGTTAGCATGTAACAAAATGAGATACCACATAGTCTCTTTGATTGTCCTTGGCATAGACATTCTCCATCTTTTCTTCTTGTCATCATCCTTATGTGATCTTCTTAGAAGTTCTATCTTATTATTTTTATCTTCAATGATAACCATATTTTCTATCTCTCTATCTTATTTATCACTTGGAAACATCTCTCTTTTCATGCCTCTTTGGGCTGCTCTCTCTTTATTCTTCTCATCTTTCAAGACACTCTTCTTGTGCCTTCAACTTCTCACAAGTGACCCTAGTTGCCACTTTAATTCTATTCTTACATTACAATCAGTCCACTAGATTTCTTTTTCTCTTATAATCTTAATCATGATCTCTATCCTCTTTATATCTTTCCCAAATTCTCTTCTTATATCTTCCACTTTTTTTTATATATCCATCTCCTCCATTCTTATTTCTTTTATAGGCTTATTTAGACCTTTCTCTTGGAAATATTTTAAACCTTGCCTCTTAGACCAAATTTTGGCCTTTCATATTATTTTAATAATCTATTTGGATCTCTTATTAATCTCTTTGAATATCTTTTGGAGTCTTCTTTCTTCCCTCTTCTCTCTTGGAGCTTCAATGCTCTCTTTTCAACCTTTCTTTTCTAGTCCTTTCTTGACTAGCTTCTTGTCCTTCTCAAAGGAATTTTGGGGATTTTTATCTTCTCTTTATCATTATTATTTTCATCTATTCTGACCTTAATATATAATATCTGAAACCTTATTCTCCCTCTATACCCTGCAAGGTTACTTCTCATGCATACCTCATGGTATTATGCATTCATCTCAAATCAACAAGTTGTAAAGAAATCAAAACAAAATTTTACCAAATCATACCTTTCCTTGATATAATACCAAATGAATTAGATATATTAAAGATAATTCATCATAACCATCATTATCTGGTTCTCAACTCAACTAGTGTCAATCTACTTGATGATTTGATCTCTAAAACTCCATCTTCGTGCTAATCTCTTTCATTGTTCATTAGAATAAATAGACTCATTCATTTGTACCTACACATAATAATATATATATACACTTATTGGTGTCCTTGGTATTCTATCTAAAAACCAAATTCACTTTTTGTTCATTCCTTCAAACCAGTTACCTTTGAATGGTCAATTCCTTCATTGGTTCTTCTACTAGGCACCTCTTGGTTCACAAGACCAAATCTTGTTTTGGGTTTCAAAGACTTAATATATTTTAAAATATATCCTTAAATTATATTAAAATATATGGTAAAAATCCCTTCAATCACTCAAATAAGTTCAATCTCTCTTTCAAGACCCTTAGCATAATGCTTATTTAAGACTTGTATAGGCTAATAGCCCTGTTTAAGTAATTTCTCTTTATTTGATAAATATAGGGTCTATTATCAATATATAATCAGACTTTTAGGATTAATTTATCCCATTTTATGTGTGTGTAAATTTTATTGTCTTAATTCATCATCTATCTATCACCCCTCTTTGTTAAACAACACTCTTTTAGGCCTAATTACACCACATCTACTCAAATCCATACTTGTACGGTATGTACAACTCTAAAACCAAATTAATATTTTATATCATGTTTAATTTGACCACATTAAAAATTTTCATGATTTTATAATAGTGAAAACTCCTTTTATAGGCAAAACCCTAATTCTAGGGTTTTTACAACCCTATATAGGCCGAGAGCCTTATAAATTATCTTTATTGAGTTAAACAATGATTAAAGAGACCAAATAAAATTTTAAAGGTCTATTTTAATGTTTTATATCCTTTTAAATAGTTATAAATTCTAAACTCAATCTATCCATGCTCAAAACATCAAAATTTTAGCTGACTGTGTGTATGTTTCCACTAACTAGCAGGGTATACCTAATTGTATTAGTTCAAGAGCATTACTTACTTCAAAAAGGGAAAAACAAGTAATTTATATATATATATTAAAATCATAATAAAAATCATTCATATCCACATTAATTCACCCTTTTAATCCTCCATAGTATTTCCAACTTACTAATCACTGCAAATAGGGGTTTACACTTGTACATAAGGGTTTCCATAATATTCAAATGCCTAACTATATTTATCTTGTATTTTCAATGTAAAAGTATGATATCCTCCCAATAAAATTCACTCTCTCCATATAATTTGAATGCACAGATCCCTTTACTCTATAATATTTGATTGGACATAGGGGTTACATAGTGGTAATAGGGTTCTAGTAGTTAAGTGTATTCAGGGACATCATTCTAACAAGATAGATTCTAGCCTCATAGAGAGTCTCTCTCAATACTTTCCCATTAACACACTCTCTCTCTCTCTCTCTCTCTCTCATCTCTCTCTCTCTCATCTCTCTCTCTCTCTCTCTCTCTCTCTCTCCTCTCTCTCTCTCTCTCTCTCTCTCTCTCTCTCTCTCTCTCTCTCTCTCTCTCTCTCTCTCTCTCTCTCTCTCTCTCTCATAACTATTCTAAGCTTTCACAAATCCTTTAATTAAACATATAAAAGATCTTCCTTAGTATTGATTAAACAAACAGGGGTTTAAATTACAGTTGTACATTTCTCTTAGTACTATGAATATTAAAAAATGTGGCCACATTGATCATTGACCACTATCATATATTAATCCTCTTTACAATCACAATGCCAATCAATGTAATCCACACTCATGCCACTTCTGGTATTATAAATCTCCTTCTTGTCTATAACTATGCATCAAAAATCCCGATTTCTTGTATTGACTATAGCAATGCCTATAGAGTTTCTTGGAAACCAAAGCTCTTGCACTTTGAGGTTTCCTTATAGTACATGATCTCCCATATTTTTAAGATCTAAAACACATTAACATAAAAAACCAAATATATATATATATATATATATATATATATATATATATATATATATATATATATATATATATATATATATATATATATAATGTCAAGCTTGCATTCCTTTACCCCTCAAAAAATAATCAAATATCCTTCACTTCTAAGACTGGAACCATAGTCTTATCTCAACACCTACAAATTCACATGATCAAGAAAAAAAAATATGTTTTCATGGGCCTTTCAAAGGAAACATATAGTTCACAATGAAAAACAACCATTTCAATCAACATAAACTCTTTAATATTCAAATTGAATCTTCTTTGATTACAAAATCTGTCCATGCAAGGACTCCATCACCTTCTTGAGAGGTTTGAAAAGTTTATTTGACATAGCTCCATGATCTTCATTATTGGAGCTTCTCCTCCTCCCTCCCTGCTCTCTCTACCTATTATAATTCTCTACAATTACTTTTCCTCCCTAAATCCAATGTAGATTATTTGTTGGTAGTTACACCAACTTCTTTTCCATAACTCCCTCTAACATACAAGGTGACTAATCTTTTTTTTTTGGATTGCTCCTATCTTAATGGATTATGATGATATAGGGTCCTATATTCTCTTCGTTACTTTTGTTTATACCTTGAAAAATACTTCCTTTCACCTAGTCACCTTTGACCTTGGTTATACTCTTCTATGCTAGTCTCAAATATTTGAATTTTTAAAATATTAGTTTTAGAGGGAAAACTCCAAACACCTTCACAACTTAACTTATGACCCCTAGAGAATCCAAATGACTTTATATACATGAAATTGACCTTGAAATGTATCTTAACACACAATAACTCCAAACTTGACCCACTTTTATTCACTAATGACCAAAACATGAAATTTGACTTCTTTTAGCTTGATGCTCCTACATCACCAAGTAACTATAGTGAATGATGGATGTAAATACTTCAATAAAATGATTACCATTTATTTGAACTAGATTTACATTAGATCACATGTCTGGTTTAACTTCTTTATCAGTGGCTCTAAACTTTATATTTAAAATGAATTAAAACATATGGTAGTTTTTAGAGTAGGCAATCACCTATTCTAAACTAAATGTATGAAAAATGTTGAGGTATTTAACAAGTGCATGCAACTATAATGGATGGATGTAAATGATTAAATAGGATGATTGACACTTATTTTCACTATGCCTGCATTGAATCACATGTATGGTTGAACTTATTTTTTGGTAGTTCTAAGTTTTACATTCAAAATGAAATAAACCTATGATAATTTTTAGAGTAGGTCACTGCCCACTCAAAATGTTTAGAATTTACAACCATACTTCAATATGATGATTCAAACTTGTTCACACTATGATTACAGTGGATCACATGTATGGTTTAAATTATTTATCAATGGCTCTGAATTTTATATTCAAAATGAATTAAATATTTGGTAGTTTTTAGAGTTTGGTAGCCATCCACTCTAAACTAAATGTACATAAAATGTTGAGGCATATAATAGGCACATGAAACTATAGTGGATGATGGATGTAAATACTTGAATGGGATGACTCAAATTTATTTTAAATATGCATTCATTGGATCACATGTATGGTTTAACTTATTTGTGGGTATCTCTATGCTTCATATTCAAAATAAATTAAACCTGCGATAATTTTTTGAGTGGGTGACCACCCACTCAAAATGTTTAGAGAGGGTGGTTTCCCACTCTAAAATGTGGAAACATACATGTGTGTGAATTATTTAACTAAATATATGAAAATTTTGAAAGCATACAACATTTACATGAATTGTTTAACAAAAATGTATTAATGAGATGTGGTCTCATGGAATGATTGATATTGAATATATTTTTGTGTTCTATTTATAACAAGCCATGAAGCTATAGTGAATGAAGGATGTAAATGCTTCAATAGAACAACTAACATGTATTTTCACTATACTTACATTGGATCACATATATGGTTTAAATTATTTATGGAGTTTCATATTCAAAATGAATCAAACCTATGACAATTTTTAGAATGGGTGACTGCTTACTCTAACAATGGAAGCCATCTTTCTCTCATAATTCTTACTAACATAAGATTTAAAAAAATTAGATCCTAATTATAAATCTAGATTTCAATTTGAATTATTTAGATAGATAAATAAATAACTCAAGTATACCCTATTTAAAACATATTCCAAACATTATCATTCAACACTTAAAAATAAAAGTATTCTAGATTATTTTAATTTATTGTTATGTAGAAATACATCAAACTCTAATCCCATTTTGTATTGGGTATGTATGAAACATATTTCATAGCCATAGATTTAAAAAATATTTTGATGGGGGATCATAAATTATCATATTTCAAAGAGATATGAAAATGAGCGATAAACCATTCTAAGTATGTTAGTCAACCCAAAAATTTTAGAATGTATGATTACCTTTTTTTATGATGTATAGAGGATTTTTTCAGAGAAGCAAGTCAAAAAGGTTTATTTTTGGAATGAACATCCACTCACTAGTTATTTCATCTTGAAAGTGGATGTTAGCAGAGTGCATAGTCACCCATTCCAAACATTATCTTGATGGGGCATCATCATTTATCATAGAGAATCAAGTTAGGATGTG